>CABFWB010001677.1:26763-55887 GCA_902151455.1 Timema bartmani
TTTCAACGTGGATAATTTCTAGCCACGTTTTATGTCTATTTAATTGTTTGGGGAACCAAACCGTTGATCATGCGTAAACTTTCTTTTCTCGCCACCAGTCGGCGAACTAATAGTCGCGCTCTTACCGCCTTTGTAAAATCATTTGCGACTTTAGATGATAAATATATTTCTGGGATGCTAGTTTTGGCTACGTATTTTATGTTTATTAGCTTTGGGTAGGAAGTATGGAATATAACTGGAACTGTGTTTATTGTAAGATACAAGTTAGCTTATTTGAGGTTGTAAGACATCCTTCAGATGTTGTATGGCATTGCTCGCTACTATATTGAGTAGTTTGTCAAGTCATTAGCTCAGGAGGCTGGCAATCTACATTGTACATTTATTATATTATTTTTGGACCTAAGTCATTGCTGTGCCCGGGGTATTTACGCCTTCGCTGGCGGGTTTAGTTAATATTGTGGTATTTACGTTAGTATACTCTGACATTGTGTATATGAATTTTTTTGGGGATTGCGAAGTTTTGGGGCGATGTTAGTTAGGTTTACAGCAATATTTATCATGTTCAAAGCTTAGTCTATTTTCAGATTAAAGGTGAAATATGTCCGTATTAAAGTCTTCAAATTTATATCTAGATAAAAGAGAAAATACATTAACCTTGAAGTCTTCAACTTTAAACTCTTGTTAGTTTTAGTATTTTTTGGGCTTAATGTTTACATTGAAGTTTTTGGCTAGGGACTTTCTAGTCATTTTTGTCTCTAAAGGAATTATTTGTTCAACTTCTATCTTCGGCTTAGCTAACTTTAAGCAATAATGCTACATTTGTATTCTATATCTTGTATCACCTGTTACTCTTATAACTAATAAATAAATACTGTAATTCTCTTGTAACTCCTTGACTTTTTTCACGCTTCCCGGTATGGTAGGTTAAGGGTGCTACAAGAGAAAAGTGGTAGCAGAGCATGGTTTTGATCCACGGACCTCTGGGTTATGGGCCCAGCACGCTTCTTTTCTCTTGTAACACCCTTAATTTGTAACCATTGCGTGACGCTTAAGATGGGGGTAGTATGATGTAACATGTTGCAATGTTACACTAGGAAAATTCCATAATATACTCCTATTCACCCAATCTCCAAATCAATGAACGCAAAGTAAACATTCTTCCTTGTTGCCATTTATTTCTTAATCATTTGCTTTAATGAAATATATCATCCATGAGACCTCTACATGGCGTGAAACAACATTTCAATTCCCAACATTTGACGAGGTGTTTTTTAAGCACCCTCTCAATTAGAATACTCAACCAACTAATTGCCCTATAATTCTTTCGTTCACCCATAATTTCTTTGTCTTTGTATAAAGGAACAATGGCAGAATTCTTCCAGTCATTAGGATCATTCGAAATCCCTGCACACACATTGAACAACTCACACAATCTGTCCAGTATTACTGTACCATGACGACTGTACAATGCAATGATCAATTCCTACCAACAAACATTCCATGGACTTAACCCATTTCATCGTTGTTTCTCGCCATCCAGGTCACACCAACTCAGGAAAGATCGCCCGACTGAAGGAGGTGTACCCAACAATGTTTTGAACAAAGTTTGTACAGTGTCGTAATATTCCGTCAGGGTGCAGTCTCTTCAGGATTTGGACAACGCGCAAGCGTGTGGGCTTGGGGAAGAAAATAATAAGTTATTCTGACTGTCCCCCCACCGTGCATCTCCAGACAAACATTGCAGTACGCATACATCTGTATAATATCGCTTCATGAGTGGACGTTGATGACCGTATTAAGGATGACATCATGTGTTTTTTGGGTACAACCATTAAAGATCATGCGAGAAAAAGTACTTACGTCTTGGCTCAGTTTTATTTATATATTTTTACTAAATTTAGATTTTGGTCTGATTTGTATGCTAAATTTCTGTCTGAGGTCAGTGAGGCATCAGACTTCTAATCCATGGGTGTTCGTCACTTGTAGGTAGCTCACGTTTGATGTATTCTTTATTTTTTCTAAAATCTATTCAATATGCCAGTATGAAGAGTAAGTTTGTATAACATGTAACTTTATGATTAGCTTAAATTAGGTAGAGCTTTACTAAATAAAGTGTAGAACGATAAAATTCTGTGTAGTTGTCATGGTAGGAGTAAACTTTTATATATGTACAACTTAAATATATGTTTCTGGTATTACGACTAGCCCACTTCTCAGATAGTTGATGCTGCCTTTAGATGGATTAATTGTATGTATGGTTAAGGGCATAGGTCTCCTATTATATTTTCTAATATTCTACTTTGGTATTGTAAAAGGTAAAGCTATATATTGTTAGAATCAGACCATATGTCGTGAATTAGCCTCGATGGCCCAAGTTAATATTTTGAGTTCTTTTTTTACTACTCATATTTCAATGATTTTATAGGATTTGTGCGTATCCCCGTTATTGTAATTACGATATTAATTTACTACATTTAAAAACTTGTTGTTTGAGAATAAACAGGCTTGTATAAAGGGCAGAATTATCCTATTATACTTTCTTAATATTTCAATGACTAGAGTTTCAAAGGATACTATATTTTTTATAGGGTTTGTGCGTATCCCCGTTATTGTAATTACACTAATAATTTACTACATTTAAAAACTTGTTGTTTGAGAATAAACAGGCTTGTATAGCCGATTGCCAATGTTGATATGACCTTTTATAAGACTTGCATATTATGGTCCATTACTCTATATCTTCTTAAGATCATTTTCCTTCTCTCCGATATGTTTACTATATTTGTGGGGAAACCAACATGGGAGGGATATATAGTGATATTCAAATTACGGATCCCTGTGGAACATAATTATTTCCATTATTCCTGCTTTTTGTTTTACTATGTACACTGGTTGGTTGCTTGCGCCTGCTTTAGATGTAGAGGCAACCAGCCGAGCTGTTGGTACACTTTCATAGTTTTAACACTTTAGCCACGTTAATTATTTCACTCATCCTGACATTTTCCCTATTTTCCTGACTTCCTCTTACCCACTCATATACACCTGCCCCAGTGCAAGACTACCACCACTCGTCCTCAAAAAATCTTTCCCTTCCCGCTTGGTTTCACGTACACACATAATATCATTTTTTCTTCCAATCATTTCCTCTAACAGTCTATTCTCTTTACCACACATTCCTCTTACACTCAACGTTCCAGTAGTCCATGCTCTCATCAGCTTGTCGACAGATTTGTCCTTCAGTTTTAAACTCAGCTGCCCATCATAGCTTTGGTTATTTGAGGTTATTTCACAGTTTATTTTAGTAATCAATTTAGAGTAGACCCGGCTACTAGCCTTTATTGTACCCACACCTGTGACAGTACTCGCTTCTTACGGTAAGGATGCTGTACCTATCGGTGTTGACACATTTTAGCCAGTAAACCACAAGTACAACCGTTGCTCAGTCTTACTTACCCTGAGTGCGTTTCCTACAAAGCAGTACCCCTAGTATAGAGACTGCTTTCCCAGCACTGTTATTCGTGTCCTTATCACTAGAAGATAAGGAAGTGCAGCTAAACATCTGGACATTTGATATAAAAGCTTGTTTTTATTTTTCACAGTGATACAACTTTGAAATTAATATTATTAAAAGCTGTGTATATATTATTTTGTTGTTGTGGTGAATTTTATCTCTATAATTTTTTTAAGGTCCAAGGAAAAGTTTCACATTATATCAATTTTTTCACATATTAATTCTTAAAGGTGTATTAAAAATTAAAAATGGTAACTAAATGCCAATAATTAGTTCATTATAGTGCATTATAACATTGATACATAACAGTTTTAGAGACAAGGAGATAAATAGTAAATCAATGGTTCAGTGTTTGTTAAATATGCTCGTTAACTGTACAAGAATAGAAGACCATAAAGAAATATTATAGTTCTATAGAAAATACCATTTCAAACCTAAAGGCCATATGGATACTATTTTTTTATTTTCAACTCTGATACTTTTCTGAATGATAGAATATCGAATCTCTTTCAGGATTGGAAAATTGAAACATTCCAACAGCCCATCCCTGATAAACCGGTTATGAAGGGATGATTAGCTATCAACAAATTGTGAACAGGCTACTGTATCTTCAAGAGAGTAATTATGCTAAATTGGTTGGCCCAGGGTCCATGAAATACGTTGATTTGTAAACTTGTATTATCATCCGATTCATCCCGATGCCGGTTATTCTGAATGAATTTACGCAAGTTTTAATTGTCCTTTACACCGGCACCGAAGACCAACATAACGACCTGAACCAATTCATGATTTGATTTAAAGAATTACTCCTTGGGTGTCATACAGAAATTTACACCAGCCTTTCTTAAGAAGTTGCAAGTGATTATTATGATAAGTAGCCTTGTGTATATCGATTTTTTATTATTATTATTAATAATATTATTACAATTTTAAATTAATACTTACATTTTTACTACTCTCAAGTTATTTATTTATTATTTTTATCACCTCTCATTAATAATTATGTCATATTTTTTGTAATTATTCATAAGTATGTATATTTATTTAGCTTTTTTTATTATATGTTTGTAAGATACGTATGTACCTTTCAGTGCTAGCCTGTCATAGGTTTCACGACTGATGGCCACCACTAGAATAAATGAGTTTGGAATTGAAATAATTTTATATATTGTACATTCTCTAAAAAAAACTAGAAAAAATTAAGAATAATAATGATAATGGTAAATAATAAATTTATATTAATTTAAAAGACGATCATATTTATTGATATTTAATATTTAAAGAGGTTGATGTAATCAATAACAGTAAACTATACCAATTAAATGAAAATGCTATAAGAAGTATATTAAATTAATCTATTTTTTCAGATAGCCTATCCAGCACGAGTAAAATCAATTCATTTCGTAAATGCTCCTTCTTACGTTGACAAGTTGGTCACCTTAGTCAAAATGGTGCTCATTCCAAAGCTGTCTAAAAGGGTAAGATTATAATCGTAAATACACTTGGTTTACCATGTAGATAGGAAGATTACCTACACAGTCTAATATGTATAATGCATGTTAATATTTCAGATAATCGTTCACACATCCAACCTTTGTTCTCTCCATGATCACATCCACCCTAAATATCTACCCTTGGAGTACGGAGGAGAGTTGGGGCCAGTGCAGGATATCTGGGGTGAGTTCTATGTAGCATTGTGTGTGATTCAGCAGTCTTTAAGATTTATTTCACTTCATGAATTAAGTTCTAGTGTTGTGATAAACTGAATTATATACTATTAGTTTTGAATATTTGAAAATATAATTGCTATACTTAGTGTTCATTCTGCAATAATTTGTGTAATAAAATATCATAAACAACTAAGAGTTTATTTAAAATATTATTTCTGCAACACTAAATGTAATTTTGTTAGTTGTGTCACAACATTGTTTATAAAATGTTATTTCAAATTTAGTTTGTTTTTATTTTGGACGTAATATACTAATATCATGGGAAAATATACATAACACCTTTCATTATTTACATAATTTAAACTTTATCTAAAAAATGTGTTCTTAGATTCGTGGATGAAGGAACTTATCTCCTACCATGACTGGTTCTTGGAACAAGAGAACATCAGCAGTGATGAAGAGAAAAGACCTGGGAAACCTTTGGACCAGAGTGAACTGTTTGGGATGGAAGGATTCTTCAAGAAACTCTCTGTTGATTGAATATCTTGAGGACATGAGGGAAGGACTTCAATGAAGAACATGAGGGAAAGAGTTCAGTGAAGGGGAGAGAGTTAATATTATAATAAATACCAATTTTAAATAAACATTAATAAATGTGCCGCAATGGCCTACAGTCTATGTTAAGATTTAGAGTTATAAATTAAAAACCGTTCATATCAAAATGAGTTGGTATAAAGTAGACCACATTGTAAGTTTAACTGATGCCATATACAAACAAGCAGGACTGGGGAGATGGAAGGGATGTAGGCCTAGTAGCATACTTCACTTGATATGAACAAAGCAAAGACTACGCGAGTCATGTACTCAACAGCCTAAACTCTTTGTTCATTGATGTCCATAATTGACACAGATTCACGAGTCATACAAAATTTCTTTTGTGGCAAAGCCTCAGTTTTAAAAAAATGTACTAGATGGTTCTCAGAACGCACGTGATGGTATTTCATATCAATGTGTTGAGTCATTTTGTGATGCTCACAGTTCTTAGCTAACCTAATGGCACTTTGGTTGTCGACAAAGAGGGTGGAAATTAGATCAAGTTCCATGATAATCATTCTTAACCACACGATTTCTTGAGCTGCTAAAGATGCTGCTATATATTCAGCTTCTGTAGTTGACACACCCTTGTCGATGAGATGACCAGGTGACTGGTGCTCCTCCTAAAAGACTGATACATCCATTTGTAGATTTTCTTATTGTTTCATCCTAAGCATAGTCAGCATCTGAATACACCGTTAACTGATGCTGATAGCCAATACCGTAGCTCCTAGTCCCAGCTAGGTATCGCATTATCTTCTTAACGGACGTTCAGTGTATATACTGTGGTTCGTTTAAAAAAACGACTTTCTTGATCAATTGCGAACGCATATCCAGTGGCATATTCTGATAAATTTAACAGGTATGATGTTCTCTAGTAATTGCAAGAAACGTTTGGTGGTCCCTCCTCACGAAAAATATGAAACATTGGGTTCCACTAAAAGTTAGAAGTTATTTTTCATGTCCAACAGAGTGAAAATAGAGAGGTGTGGTCAATATTCTCCACCCTCCTCCCACCCCCTCCGCTTCCTTTAATTTATGAGTCATAGAAAACCTTTTTTCTAACTGTAATTAAATTGTCTGTAAGGATTCTTACTTTTTTCTGCTAGATGGAGCACCTGTTTTAGAAGAGTGTCTGTTAATATCACCACACTAGAATATAGGCTCACCTGTTTTAGAAGAGTGTCTGTTAATATCACCACACTAGAATATAGGCTCACCTGTTTTAGAAGAGTGTCTGTTAATATCACCACACTAGAATATAGGCTCACCTGTTTTAGAAGAGTGTCTGTTAATATCACCACACTAGAATATAGGCTCACCTGTTTTAGAAGAGTGTCTGTTAATATCACCACACTAGAATATAGGCTCACCTGTTTTAGAAGAGTGTCTGTTAATATCACCACACTAGAATATAGGCTCACCTGTTTTAGAAGAGTGTCTGTTAATATCACCACACTAGAATATAGGCTCACCTGTTTTAGAAGAGTGTCTGTTAATATCACCACACTAGAATATAGGCTCACCTGTTTTAGAAGAGTGTCTGTTAATATCACCACACTAGAATATAGGCTCACCTGTTTTAGAAGAGTGTCTGTTAATATCACCACACTAGAATATAGGCTCACCTGTTTTAGAAGAGTGTCTGTTAATATCACCACACTAGAATATAGGCTCACCTGTTTTAGAAGAGTGTCTGTTAATATCACCACACTAGAATATAGGCTCACCTGTTTTAGAAGAGTGTCTGTTAATATCACCACACTAGAATATAGGCTCACCTGTTTTAGAAGAGTGTCTGTTAATATCACCACACTAGAATATAGGCTCACCTGTTTTAGAAGAGTGTCTGTTAATATCACCACACTAGAATATAGGCTCACCTGTTTTAGAAGAGTGTCTGTTAATATCACCACACTAGAATATAGGCTCACCTGTTTTAGAAGAGTGTCTGTTAATATCACCACACTAGAATATAGGCTCACCTGTTTTAGAAGAGTGTCTGTTAATATCACCACACTAGAATATAGGCTCACCTGTTTTAGAAGAGTGTCTGTTAATATCACCACACTAGAATATAGGCTCACCTGTTTTAGAAGAGTGTCTGTTAATATCACCACACTAGAATATAGGCTCACCTGTTTTAGAAGAGTGTCTGTTAATATCACTACACTAGAATATAGGCTACAAGATCAACATAATAAAACTGTCACTGTCAAAAAAAATCACACAAATTATAGTTTTTTGTCCAATTTTATTTGAAAGTGAAGTCCATTCTATGGGACAATTAATTTATTTTTAAAAGGAACATTCTTTCTTGAATGTTTAATAAGTTGTTTTTTTTAAGTTGTAACGATGTCACAAACATGAACGAACACAAACAGTTCAACGCTGAGTTATATGGGCCTTACTCACCATCAGCCTGTTGAACGCGGCCCGCTCGACTGCTTTCATCACGACAACACTCTACCAAGAAAACCTCGCTACGAACTAAAGTGGGGCTAGAGTCTGCAGTCCACCTGTGATTATTTCCCCGCGCACAAGGAATATAAACTGTAACTTGATTCAAGTTGTTTCCGGTTCTCCAAATTGAATGCTATCAGCGCGATCTATAAGTTCCCAGAGTTACCCCTTTTTCCCACCTTGAGCGCTGCTCGCCTCCTTTCTTTTGTTCTCTTTTCCCCCTGAATTCCCCCTCTCTGATGAAGAGGTTGAAGTTTAGAATTGGTATAAAATAGCCTGCAAGTTTTAGTTCGTCACTAACTATACCACTGGCATTGAGAAGGTGAGGGCGCTGATTTGAGTCTCTTCTGAGATTGTTATTATTATTCTAAATTCCTTTTGGCAATATTATGGGGGGGAATTGTTGTTCTAAATTACTGTTTGGCTTTAACTTCAATGGGACTAACTTACATTGTGGTTTATGGGTTTTTTTGTGGCTAATCCACGACCTTGCTTAAAATTAGGTGTTGCGATAAAAAATAGATACCTTTTGGTTTAATCAGTACGCTCTTACCGTTGCTTATGTATTTTGCGCTAGTTTCTTTGTTTACTATTACTAGTAAAACTTTGGGTACATCGACTAGATTGTAAAACTAAATAATAATTGTAAATAAAAACCTAAATTTTAGATAGTACTTCAATGGACACGATGTACTCTTATAGTTATATGTTAGACTTAGATATTCATCAAAGACGTTATTTTGTTTAGGTTAAATTTGTATGATAGGCTTAGATATACTTTAAGGACGTTATTTTGCTTAGAGTAAATTTATATGTTAGCGTATGTTAACTTTAAATATTATTGTGAACCTTAATAGACTTTAGCTATGGGAACAGCCCACTACAGCGTGTCTAAATGTTCAGTTTCAATATTGTTATACGACGGACATAACCGTCTTGGCCCATTAATGTATGTCGACCTTGGGTGTCCTCAGGTGGATGTTCGGGCAGAGTTATATTTAATTAATCTAGCAATTATCTCCTTCGGGAAATTCTCAGGCCACCTTAATCAATGTCTATAAATTACAGGGTACTTTAGTAATTATTGTGCGAGTGTAATTTTTTACATGGTTAGAGCTATGTTGGACTTAGGCTATCCTAGAAAGATATTTGTCTGGTGGAGTTTAGCGTTTTAATTGCACTGTCTCACTTTTGATAGCTCTACTAGAGTATTGTTATATTGGTAGCGTGGCCTTCTGCCGTGCGTATGAAAATGTTTGACTAGGAATTAGTTCAATGGGTTCTCTACCCCTGTGAGACGTATCTGTATTTAAATAAGGCTAATTGAACCTCAAATTCACTTGTTTTGAATTCCATACTGCCTTTTCTTCTATTAGTGCATTGTAAAATTATGAATAAATAAAACACTGTTTTCTCTTGTGACCTCTGGTTTTTTCTTGCCCTGCACGCACTTCCTTTTGCAAGGGTGTCACAAAGTGAAATCATTGAAATTCCAATTAATCTTTCATCGCCTTTAATTTAATCTACATAAAGTTTTTATTGTTTTCAAAGCAGAAAAAATTATCTCTACAGTTGCTTTAGTGGGCGGAATTGTTCATATTAGGGTAGCCAATTTATACACTTCTAGTATTACCGAGTATAAATCATTTTGTCCCATATATGAAACAATTTTCATTGCAGACATATCTTGAAATTCTTTCGAAATAAACAAGACAGTAAGCTCATTTTTAAGTCGCGTGTAGTCGAAGATAGGACCTCTTTCAATTTGTTAAAATGCTCCTTAGGAAATGTATTTTTATGAGTAAAAGTTATTATATTTAGTATGGTCCAAAAGAGAAATGAAATACAGATCATGAAATTATGAAAACCCATCAGTAATTTGTATCAAAAGATGATCATAAATTTCATTAAATAGCCACTTGAAGCATTGGTTAGGCTCGTAATTTAAATGCTGTCTTTTTTTGTTGTTGATCTGGTTGAAATTCAGTGAATGATTTCTCCCACAACTTTTCAAATCCATTGTCCCTAGATTCTTGGATCAGGGTTTTAACTTCTGAAATTTTACCCTATCTCTATCTTGTGCTAGTTCTATCCAGTCTACCTCACTGCACCTTATCTCTATCTTGAGCTAGTTCTATCCAGTCCACTTCATTACACCTTATCCCTATCTTGAGCTAGTTCTATCCAGTCTACCTCAATACACCCTATTTCTTTCAGATCCAGTCTAATGGTATCCTCCCATCTGCGTCTAGGTCTTCCCAATAGTCTCTTCCCAGGGGGTTTACCAGTCAGTACCCTGAACAAGGTTCTAGATTCTTCCAATAGCGCTGCATTTTCTGCCCACCCTAATCTGCGAGACTCTACTATCCTAAAAATGTATGTAACTCGTCATTATGTAACATCTTCCACTCCCTAGTAGCCTCATCTATTTTTGGACGAAATATCTTCCTAAGCACCTTGTTTTCGAACACCCCACAAAAAATGTCATCATGTAAGGTATGAGGCCACGTTTTACACCCATAGAGAACAACCGGCAATATTATTGTTTTGAATATTCTGAGTTTTACATTCCTTGAAACCATGTGAGTTTTCATTTCCTACTTTCCAATCTAATATCGTTATTGCAAATTAAAAGTGTTCCTAAATATTAAAACTCATTAACCCTCTCAAATGATATGTTGTTTGCTGTAATGTTTAAATTATCGTCCTCAATCTGTGTTCTATACGTTATCATATACTTAGACTTTTCAGCGTTCATTTATAAAACTATATCCTTAGTAACCTCTTATAAAATATCAACATTTCTTTCAACAACTTCCTTACTATTACCCAACAAAGCTAAATCATCCGCGTACCCAAATATCTTCATTGTACCGTTTAATGTTAACCCTTTCATACTAACCTACATTATCTAATATCTTCATTGTACCGTTTAATGTTAACCCTTCCATACTAACCTACGTTACCCTAACAGCACACACTAAGGCTAGATTAGTAATGGGGAAAGTGCATTTCCTTGTTTCAACCCATTATGTCTTTCAAAGTGTCGGATGATTGACATCTTATTCCACATATATTAAAAGTCCTAGGTTTGAATGGTGTTGAATATCTTGAGCTACCCTAGGTTAAGTTACTTGGAAAGCCATTATCGGATCTAAATTTGTAAATTAGGTCACTTTAGCACCAAGAGCTGTACCAGTTAGTACCAAGTAACGAGTTTTGGTTTGAAAAGTTTCGCTTGTGATATATATATATATATATATAACTTTCTTTATTTTTAATAATATTTCAGATTAAGTGAGACACTTTTATCCATAAAATACTCACGCAATCAAAACTGTATTTTAAATAATAAGTAGGCTTTACTCCAAAAGAATAAAATAATATGTGCCAATGTTAATAAGGTCTATGTTTGAGTGACTATGCAAAGGAAAGCCAATCTTACGGCTGTAATAGATGTTATATTTGCATGTCAAGTTCGTACCTAACTGGGTCGATACGGCCCTGTGGGAGAAGTAGGAGCTACGGAGAGGGGGGGGGCTAAACCCCCCCAATGGTTTCAATGCAGATGTGAACATTCGGATCTCAAGATGTGTTGTTACCGTGTTCACAAGAGTCCACTGTGAACAACTTCACAATTCCACGAGTTCGTTAGTGGACGGTTGCAAGTTTCGATCCTTGCCAAGTGTTATAAATAAGTCTCCACGGAAATGTTAATTAATAGATTTTAAAATATGTCTTTCAGACTCTCACAAACAATTAAATTTTGTGCAAATTTACTTTCAAATAAATATTTAAAATTTCATTTAACTCAGGAAAGTTACTAGTTGATCATATTTTACTGTAGTGCGAAGAATAAGTTGTCATCTTAAATGGCTCGAAAAGTGCTCGTGTGTGTCCTTAATGGTGCTAGTTTTTATTAGAGAAAATCAATGAAATCATGTTTTAAAAACTCATTACAAGTAATCAGGTGGAACCATTTTGAGTTATTCTCACTGCAAGTCCAGTGAACGTTGCCAGAAGCGGACCGTATCCTCAGCAGGGCTGTCGCTGTTATCACCAGGTCATGCAGTGATGAGCAAAGATAGTGATGGTATACTTTGATTCCGGTGTGTGTGAAATCGATGAGCCGTTAAGGGGTCCGCCTGGAAATTCGCAGACGTCCAGAGGTCCCGAGTTATTCAAGACGTGGTTTGTGATTTTAAAATATTGATAACGCCAAAATGGAGGAGAAAGTATATCAACGTGTCACTGTAGAATTTAGAACCTTACTATTTAAATTTTATAGTTTTAAGATAACTCAATAAAGAGAGAAGTTGATTCGTGATCCAATTTCAAGGACTTTTGCGAAATTCACCGTTTTGAGACGAAATTTAATATTTAGAAACATAGATCAAGCCTTTCTCAAACAAATAAAGTAATCTATAACAAGATCCAAAAATAAAGTGATAATTGCGGATTGTTTTAGTGATGTTAAACCTTCCAGAGATATAAACCAGTGTGATAAAAACCACCCTTGAAGCGATAAGTGTCCTCAGGTGAGTATTAATGTAGTATTTATGTTCCTTTGAATGGAACTGTTACGTATGACCAACTTTAAAACTTTAACGTGGAACAGATGCTCGACTATCATTCAACAGAAACCTCATCTGACGACTCTTCAAGATGTTTCTGTCAAGAGAGAGCTGTCACGTCAATTGAACATGGCGGCAGCATGAGATGCCCACATGTCTCCTGTCAGCGATGTGGGAGCATTGACGGCTAACGCTGTCAGAGGGGACAATGGCGGCGGAATGGACGTGGCAATGGCAGTCTTACCGCTGTTCCCGACCCAGGTTCCTGGTTCTGGTGAGTCCTGTCCTATATAACTTGCTGTTCCCGACCCAGGTTCCTGGTTCTAGGTGAGGCCTGTCCTATCTGACTTGCTGTTCCCGACCCAGGTTCCTGGTTCTGGTGAGACCTGTCCTATATAACTTGCTGTTCCCGACCCAGGTTCCTGGTTCTGGTGAGTCCTGTCCTATATAACTTGCTTTTCCCGACCCAGGTTCCTGGTTCTGGTGAGTCCTGTCCTATATAACTTGCTGTTCCCGACCCAGGTTCCTGGTTCTGGTGAGTCCTGTCCTATATAACTTGCTGTTCCCGACCCAGGTTCCTGGTTCTGGTGAGGCCTGTCCTATCTGACTTCCTGTTCCCGACCCAGGTTCCTGGTTCTGGTGAGCCTTGTCCTATGAAGCTTGCTGTTCCCGACCCAGGTTCCTGGTTCTGGTTAGTCCTGTAATATCTAACTTGCTGTTCCCGACCCAGGTTCCTGGTTCTGTTGAGTTCTGTCCTATATAACTTGTTGTTCCCGACCCAGGTTCCTGGTTCTGGTTAGTCCTGTTATATCTAACTTGCTGTTCCCGACCCAGGTTCCTGGTTCTGTTGAGTTCTGTCCTATCTAACTTGCTGTTCCCGACCCAGGTTCCTGGTTCTGGTTAGTCCTGTCATTATTGTGGTGTTTTATGGGGGAGGGGTGACTTCTGAAACGTTCAAAAAACATTACAGATGTTCATTTGTCTCGTAGTATTTATAAAGTAGTTTGTTTGAAAATACGGTGTGCTCCAATCCAATGAAATCCATTTCCAGAGAATATATAGAGTTAGCTCTGTAGCTTACCGCTGTTCCGTTACTAAGACGACAGGTTTAGGAGACAAGGTCTAACTTTCATTGAGGTGGGGGAACACCAAGTTAAGGTCCAGTTTTATGATAAAATATATCATAGCACATCGCAAGAAAAAGTTTGTATTTTGCTTAAAAGTCCCTTCATATTAAAATCGGGCTGTATTATATTGTGTTGTTGGAAAGATTTTCCTATGCACACCCATTTGCTTTTTTACCCCTCTTAAGAAAATATATTAAATCGGGTAATCGCCCATTAAGTTCATTGTCAAATTAATAAAAACTATTGATTGTTTTTTTTAAAAGTCATTTACTCGTCTGGGGAATTAATAAAAAGTGCTGTTACCTAAATATCAAAAGAATTGAACGAACGAATAATCTACTTCACTCCATACACCAACCAGGCTATTTATAATAACTGCATTCACAGAGGGTTTTTATAATAGTTATTTTCACCATTGTATGTTACTATTTGTGGGCTTGAAGAAATGCACCCACATTAGTAGGGAGGGAAGTTGGTAAAACCACCGTGATAAATCATGTGTTCCCCACTTCGGTGGCCTCATGTTCTAAGGCGTTATTCTCGCAATAGACTAGACTGTCGATGATGGGTAGGGCGTACTGGGGCTGATTTTTCCTAAATAGTTTTCTACTCTCACTCCGCGCAAATGCGGGTACACTTCCTCTAAATTCAACCTTCCTCATCCCTAACAAATTAGAGTAACTAGTACATCACCATTACATATTGCGAACCTGACGCCTGAGACCATAATACCACCGGTACCGGTAGCCCTAACCCCTTACAGATAAATGGTGGCCTTTTTATATATTTATTTATTTATAATGAGAATTAAAACCTTGGAACGGATCGAACAGTGCTTAGCTCCTGTGTCCTCTAGTTCCTATCATGTCCGCCAGAGTCACCGCTAGCGCTTGCGTTAGTGGTCCGGTCAGTCCTAGTCCATCTCTCGGGCCGGTCACCGTGTTCTTGTTTCCACAGCTCCCGTACCTCCGGCCGTCGCGTTCCTCTGTCGGCCGCGGCATGTCGCACTTCCTGTACCAGTTCAACGTCATCACAACTATTTGTGAAAAACCGGGGCTTATGGACAGCGACACTTGTTTTGTGGGGGTTGTATTTTAAAAAAGGGAACGACATGTTTAGAGCTCACGTTTATTGGCTGACAACTTGTCGTTAAGACTCACTGTGAATGTTCGTTACCAATCGCAAAGAACACAAACAAACAACTGTTCATTTGTTAACTTAAAACTTTCAAACCACCAACGTTTAATGAACTGTGTATGAAATAAACTTATTGATAAAAATTAGTTGTATTAACACACTCCATTTTATATATTTATCTGTCGTGGGACGGATTTTATCTTTATATAATAAATAAATATTTTAAAACCTAGTTTATAGTCCAGAGTCTTAAAGGGATCTTCACACTTGAGTTTAGAAATTATTTGTTTTTTCCTTGTAAATGTTGCATGAAAATGGCAACCAACTAATGAAGATTCGCCTTTTAAAATGATCGTTGCTTCACCAATCAAGTGAAGAGGTTCCGTTGATACCCTGGGGAGGGGGAAAGATACGAAACATCAACTCAACTTTTGTCTGTGACAGTTAAAACCGAGCTCCTGTGTTCGGTTCTGAGGGTGGACTTATTGGAACATAATTAGCAACAAGTTGGTCAAGGGTTATCAGTCGGCCGATGGCGAGTACGGGTGAGGCCGAACCTTGGTGCGTCTAACAGACGGAATATATGTCCTACTAGGACATTGCCTGACCTACTGCTCCTAGTCCTATGTGACGCTACATCAGATAGAAGCTGCAACAGTCACATAAAACACTCATTTCACTGTCGGGGCATGAACCGTGCCTCTTGAATGCAGGGCTCCGTCCCTATGTCTTGGGTATGGGAGAGGTTCAGGAACTCGTTCAGGAGCTCTCTGGATGATAACGTGGACGATCTGGATCTTGAACAGGTGAGGGTCGACTACTGTTCATAGCAGAGCCTGAACAAATGTTCACACTTATAGCTTGAGGGACTATGATGATTTGTACTCATTTACCAAGGAATAGAACCAGCATTTGCTTATAGTGGGTAATAAAACCAACATTGTGAATCAACTCTAGTGGATGCAATGAATTGGTATCAAACCCTGACCTCCCAAGTCACGGTAAGGCGCGCTAACCACTCTTCTAACCATGTTGCTGACGTTTAAATCAGACAGTTTCTGTTCATCTTTTGTCGCGTGCTTTGAACAAATCAGTCAAGGTTCAAGAAACGCGACTCTGTGGCTTTGAGTTGTCACACTAAATGGTTTCCCTCTCCTCCTTTAGGGAAATGCGGGTTCTTTTCCTCTAAACCCAACCTTATCCATCCTTACGGTGTGTTTGCTGGTATAGTTTTGTTTCCCACCTTACACTCACGCAAATGCGGTCACATGAGTTGGCATCGGTCATACATAGTGGCTGCTTCTAAGGAACTGCACCTTTAAGGACATATTATAGGGGGAGTGGAGACAAAACAGACTATCAACTGTTCGTGTTCATACCTCCTCCCAGATCCCATGGCATTCAGCTGTAAGAACACAATATGAGAGTGGATCGAGTGACGAAGAAAATATATGAAGGTAGAGTGTTTGAATAGAAAGGAAGGGGTAGGCCATGTAAGACGTGCTTAAATATTGTAGACGAATGTGTGAAAAAGAGAAACATTAGGAGTTTTAAGAATAAAAGAGCATGTATGACTCGGTGTATGGATGTTGTTGAAGAGAAGAAGGGAGTATGCAAAGATAGGTATGTGTGGATGTATGAACTGCTGCACTCTAAAAGGTTGTTAATCGCAGGTTCAATTCCAGGTATAGCTGCTTCGGTGGTTGCATGGTATAATATATCACTATCGTGTTGTACTAGACTACCAATAACAGAGAGATTGGGGTTCGAATCCCGTCCGGGTGTACTGAAGGTGGTTTTTCCAAATTGGTTTTCCACTCTCCTTCTACGCAAATATTCTTACAGTTTCTCTCAATTCAACCTACCATTTCTCTATCTCATTAGCGTGATTAGTACACACGAGTATTAGTAAGACGCGGTGCAAGGAAACAATCCTAGGAACTCCATTAAAAATACATGTACAAGACAGAATTAACCTCCTGCGGATGGTGCGCAGCAACCCGCTATACATTTGTGTTCGAAGAACTGCCTGTCACTTTCATCTCACGGCGTTTATTACAAAGCTATCTGCTATAACCTTTCCCCTGTGGTATTTGGTTTATACAACCTGCCACAAAGTACAGTTAGAACTTCCTGTCATAGAATGAATGGCCTTTTTAAGGTGGGATGGAAGGGACGTGAGTAAAAAGCCGGGGCTTTTGCAGTTTTTATGGCAAAACTTTTTTTTTTGGACAAAATAAATAAAATATTACTCGAGTACAAAACATAAAATTTAATTTTCTTCATATGTTGACCTAAAAATTTCTTTAATATCTGTCAATGGTGTTTTTGAGTGTAATGATAACTTTTTTCTCTTCATTTAAAAGGTTTGTTAGATAATGCCACCACGCTCATGACAGATGTTTGTACTGGAGCAATATTTTATTTATTTTGAAGAAAAAAAAGTTTTGCCATAAAAAGTTCAAAAACACTGGCCTTTTCTCGCGTCCCCTTCCACCCCACCTTAAACCGTTATATTTCCAAACTATTTGTGTTTTAATCTTATTGTGTAGTTTGTTTATGGCAGAGTTGAAATCAATATGTTTCTAGATATTTAAAAGAAATTTTTTGTGCACCGCGTCTTACTACCCGTCTGGGTTGGACGCATATGTACTAACTGCACTACTGTGTTAGCGATGATGAAGGTAGAATTTACAGGAAGTGTACCGGCATTTGCGTGGGGATATAATGAGAAACCTATTAGGGCAAACCACCCTCAGCATATCTGACCGGGATTCTAACCCTGATCTCCCCGACATCAGAGACTGAATCTATCGCCAGAGTTATGCCCTAGACCATGCGGCCACTGAAGTGGATAATTTTAAAATTAATTTGAAAGAGGGATCGTTTAATTATTTTCATTTATTTATACAGAGTTAAGGGTGTTTTTGAACTTTCATCCCAAATTTAAAGTGTGACTTCTTATTATAGAATATTGAATATGACGTGAAAATAAACTCAAAAAATAGGGACATTGGGCTAAAGTTTCAAAATATGGTCCCGACCAAAGATATTTACAAGGCATTCAACAAGTCAACGATACTAAATGTAATACAGAATCAACATCCCTTTAAATTATTAATGGAGCGAACAGTTATCGAACAAAACTTGGAAATAGTTCAGGAAACAAATCTAGCTTTCAATAAATGGGAGTTGACCCTCCAGAAAATAACGGGGGTAGGAGTAGTTGTAATTTCTGGATAACAGGACCAACACTACACAGGGATATAGACTTACAAACTAACTTAACCTAGGACTGCTTCCTTGACACTCAACGTATGGTCTTTACAAGCAATAAATATCTAGAACTTTAAGGAGAGGGTGTTCAAACATTGTTATCGGTCTCCACCACGATATGATAAGCCCCTCCTTAATTCACTGAGCCATCCAGCTCTAGTTAATTGGGACGTTCTATTGTTGTTTGTTTGATCAATAAACTCCGGGATGAGCCTGGCTCCGACCATAATTGCCTTTGTTAATTAACAACTCCCCACGGGCAAGTTAATTAGTGGTCTCCAGTGCGGCAAACAGCCAACACAGTCGGGATATCATTTATACTGATAGCAGCGGATATTAACTGAGGAAAATATTCAAATCTGGAATACAATATTTCTTAAAATCTCTAATGTCCTTAAGGGTTCGATTGTTCAAGGGCTCGAGGGTCCAATCATATCTTGTCCTTAGGGCTGGCGTTAATCTGGAGATGGAATTCATCCCTTCCGGAATATCACCATTAAGAGTAGTTCTTGGTAAAAAGTGAGAGTAATGTAATGTACTGGTATCGTTAGAGTACTCGTCTCTGAGACCGGAGTCTGTGGTTCGTGTTCACTTTGATGCGATAAGAGTAGAGTTTATTATTTGTGACTACTGATTACTGTCACTGTGTTGTGTCTGTAGAGACCCAGCCAGTCCACAGAGGTGACACTATGTTGTGTTTGTAGAGACCCAGCCAGTCCACAGACGTGACACTGTGTGTTGTGTTTGTAGAGACCCAGCCAGTCCACAGAGGTGACACTCTATGTTGTGTTTGTAGAGACCCAGCCAGTCCACAGAGGTGACACTCTATGTTGTGTTTGTAGAGACACAGCCAGTCCACAGAGGTGACACTCTATGTTGTTTTTGTAGAGACCCAGCCAGTCCACAAAGGTGACACTGTGTGTTTATAGAGACCCAGCCAGTCCACAGAGGTGACACTCTATGTTGTGTTTATAGAGATCCAGCCAGTCCACAGAGGTGACACTGTGTGTTGTGTTTGTAGAGACCCAGCCAGTCCACAGAGGTGACACTGCTCTCAGGAGCAAAGCTAGGGGATGAAGATGTGACAACGTGCTCTGCATGTCGTGTCACCATCCACCATCAACATGGTGCGGGTCCCAACCTGCGGGCCGCGTGCCCTTTCTGCGGTCAGCCCTACACCAGCACTCCCGCCACCCCCACGGGACAGAGCGACCAGCCTCTGGGGGTGGGAGTGGGGGCGGGCAGGGTCCGGGGACAGAGGTCCAGTAGTGACCCCGTTGTGCCTTGCTTCCGACTGCCCTCTATCGTGAGTCCTCTACCCCGACAGGGGCTAGTACTAGTAGTGGGATCAGCTACGAACGCTGAATATCCGGTTCATCTCTTTTAGTATTAAGTTGTGACGCCAGTGGGATACGAACCCGAGAATATCAGAGGGGCTGGAAAATATCAGACGCACGATTCTACAACGAGCTTCACTTTGGTAATAACCACACCACTATTCTCTCTCTCTCTCTCCTTCCTCTCTCTGTATTCCTCTCTGTCTTCCTCTCTCTATCTTCCTCTCTCTGTCTTCCTCTCTCTGTCTTCCTCTCTCTGTCTTCCTCTCTCTGTCTTCCTTTCTCTGTCTTCCTCTCATCTGTCTTCCTCTCTCTGTCTTCTTCTCTCTCTATAAATATATAATGGTTCCCCCACCGTAAGAACTAAATGGATATTACTAATATATTAATGTTGTTAACATAATTGTATTGTTCTCATATTGAGTACTTTCATGCATTCATACGTCAAGTCATGTGACAGCTGTCACTGTTGATATTATCAATATAATAAAATAACAATAGTTACAGTATAGTTAAAATAGAGTCAATGTTGACCGCAATAAAATGTATTTGTATTTTATAGCAATCCTCTTCCTGCGCTTGTTGATAATGTAACCTTTTCTTCCCCCCCTTTGTAAAAGTCACGCGACGCCACTGGACGACCCATAGCAGAGGGGAAGGGAAGGTGTTAGTGGACCGACACGCGATGGCTAGTATTGGAATTGCAGGCTTCAAAGGGGAAACTTTCTCACACTTTTATGGCGGTTAATTATTTGTCTATCAGGTCAGGGTGTTCGACTTTTATTATCAAATACCACGTGATTAGTTGGAACTATAATATTGTACTTCAATAAACTAAATAACTAACAAAGTATGCTACAAACATATGTTCTTGTGTTGTGTTGTAACACTAACACACTAACACACTAGCACACTAATGGTTTCGCTCGTTAGCTCCCGTGCGAGGAAACTAGAGTCTATATTTTTATTTCACTGTTGGAGTTTTTTCTCTGATCTATGATTTATGCCAGGGTTTGTTTTAAGTGATCCCTTTCCTCCTTGACCTTCTAACTCTTGCTATTTTTAAAAAACGTCTGAAAATGTCACGGTTGATTGGCCAGTCAAGCATTCATGTTTTATAAATTAAGTTTGTAATTAAATGTTTAACAATCAGTTGTACAACATATCCAGAGGCTTAAACAGTTTGTAACCTAATTGAACGCACATCCATGTATAGTCTGGTAAACGTACAAAGAACCTTTTTAATAGCAATGGATAATTCTACCTGCAGCTCTACACTAAATCTAATATTTAGCTATAAAATATATTTTGTGCAGTTCTAAAAAAAAAAAGGATCTTTACTTTACCGTCTGCTTTAAGGAATATAACAAATAAATGTAAATGGAAGCAATGCTAAGAAAATAGGACGGTAATGCCACTGGCTTGCTTCACCCAGAACACAGCAATTAAAGTTTAAAACAAAGACAGCAAAACTTGTTTTTATATTAGTAGAGTAATAACGTCAATTGGACATTGGTGTGGATTTTAAAGGTATATTTACTATTTAAAGTTCCAAAATGTGACCTGATTTTTAACAATTTAGTTTGTCTTCCATATAGCTTTGTTTATTGAGTGGTCACACTGTCTTCTATTCTGAGTGACGTCACAAGCTCAACCAATCAGATGCCTTTGTCCATCTAACGTTACCTTCTATTCTCTTTATATTGCTGTATTGTGTACTGAGTGACGTCACAAGCTCAACCAATCAGATGTCTTTGTCCATCTAACGTTACCTTCTATTCTCTTTATATTGCTGTATTGTGTACTGAGTGACGTCACAAGCTCAACCAATCAGATGTCTTTGTCCATCTAACGTTACCTTATATTCTCTTTATATTGCTGTATTGTGTACTGAGTGACGTCACAAGCTCAACCAATCAGATGCCTTTGTCCATCTGACGTTACCTTATATTCACTTTATATTGAGTGGAGAGACCTTTGGGAAAATATCAACTTGTCCTCTCATCAGAATTGGTAAAATAGTACTTAATATATTAATATGGTTATTTTAATATATATCAAAAGTGACAACTGTAGCTCACATGACTTGGCGTATGAATGCGTAAAAATAATTTTAGTAACTTATAAAAGTGTCAGGGACTGTCTTGCTTTCTGTGGATTCACAAATTCCCCGAGTAACAAGCTCGTATCAGAAACGTGATCACGTGACGAGCTCTAAGCCAATCACAAGATTTCAGCCTCGTCGGCGTTGTCCGCTCGAAATAACTTCAGCTTTCCTATTTATGCGCGATAACATCATCTTGTAAGAATCAATAAAATTTCAAAATTAACTGATTCAATCTGTGGGCATGCACCTACAAAGAGAGATACTAGCAGACAACATCATCTACTGATGTGAAATTATTTGAAATAGCTCGTTAAATAGGAGCCGCTTTTGCCTTTTTCATTTGTTTTTATTGGTTTCACAAGACAGCGCAATAATTATGAAACATCCATCGTGATATTAATCTTATAGACATGATTGTTTGTTCACTATAATATCAAATTTATTGATAGTCAGAAGTTGTAAGTTTGTGTTGCAATGCATCATGGGTCAAAAGACAGCGTGGGTAAAGCTGCCACTCGAAAAGATTCAGCTTTCAATTTTGACTAAACGCGTGAATCAAGCTTTAGCTGGTAAACAACAGATATAAGCTCCCCATATTGCTACTACTGTGTATTTTACTGAGTGGGGGCGTGTTGTTGTAGCAAGAACCGTCCCAAGAGAATCAACCTGCCAGGTATGGTCGTATCGGGAGCTTCATGGTCAACCGTCTGGGAGGAGTCAACATCACCAGTCTCGGCAACTTCCTGCTGAGACCAGGGTCAGAGGCATCGCTACCCCCTATCTCCAGGGTAAGATACCTACCCTGCATCTTCAGGGTAAGATACCTACCCTGTATCTCCAGGGTAAGATACCTACCCTGCATCTCCAGGGTAAGATACCTACCCTGCATCTCCAGAATAAATACCTACCCTCTATCTCCAGGGTAAGATACCTACCCTCCATCTCCAGGGTAAGATACCTACCCTCTATCTCCAGGGTAAGATACCTACCCTCTATCTCCAGGGTAAGATACCTACCCTGCATCTTCAGGGTAAAATACCTACCCTCCAGCTCCAGGGTAAGATACCTACCCTGCATCTTCAGGGTAATATATCTACCATCCTACCCTCTAGATAAGTAGGAACTTGGTTAGTCCTACCCTCTAGATCAGTAAGAACTTGGTTAGTATTACCCTCTAAATCAGTAGGAACTTGGTTAGTCTTACCCTCTAGGTCAGTAGGAACTTAGTTAGTCTTACCCTCTAGATAAGTAGGAACTGGGTTAGTCTTGCCCTCTAGATCAGTAGGAACTTGGTTAGTCCTACCCACTAGATCAGTAAGAGCTTGGTTAGTCCTACCCTCTAGATCAGTATAAACTTGGTTAGTCTTAACCTCTAGATCAGTAGGAACTTGGTTAGTCTTACCCTCTAGATAAGTAAGAGCTTGGTTAGTCCTACCATATAGATCAGTAGGAATTTGGTTAGTCTTGCCCTCTAGATCAGTAGAAACTTGGTTAGTCTTACTCTCTAGATCAGTAGGAACTTGGTCAGTCTTACCCTCTAGATCAGTAGGAACTTGGTTAGTCTTACACTCTAGTTCAGTAAAAACTTAGTTAGTCTTACCCTCTAGATCAGTAGGAGCTTGGTTAGTCTTATCCTGTAGATCAGTAAGAACTTGGTTTGTCTTACCCTCTAAATCAGTAGGAACTTGGTTAGTCCTACCCTCTAGATCAGTAGGAACTGGGTTAGTCTTAGCCTTTAGATCAGTAGGAACTTGGTTAGTCTTTCCCTCTAGATCAGTAGGAACTTGGTTAGTCTTACCCTCTAAATCAGTAGGAACTTGGTTGGTCTTACCATGTAGATCAGTAGGAACCTACTTCCTTTGATTAGATCTTAAGGGCCTGGGTTAAAGTTCTTGTATAAAATTGTGATAACTGATAAATGAATTGGATTAAGTTTGGCTGTTGTGTTTGTTTTAGAATTAAAATAAAATAATATAATAGTAGATTTTATGTCCTTGAAATAATTTTTTATGGTTGTTTTTTTGTGGTTCTGGTTTTCATCACTTTACACACCTGGCTTTCTATTGCCAGGACTTCCTGATCCTGTTAGAATCTAAGGACCTCCTGATCCTTGTTGACTCTAAGGACCTCATGATCCTGTTAGAATCTAAGGACCTCATGATCCTGTTAGAATCTAAGGACCTCATGATCCTGTTAGAATCTAAGGACCTCCTGATCCTTGTTGACTCTAAGGACCTCATGATCCTGTTAGAATCTAAGGACCTCCTGATCCTTGTTGACTCTAAGGACCTCATGATCCTTGTTGACTCGAAGGACATTCTGATCTTTGTGGTCTCTTAAGGACCTCCTAGTGCTCTCTACCAAGACAGGGCCTGGTTATCCTCTTTCAGGATGTGGACGGCAAGTTCCTGAGCGTGGCGGGGAGTCCTGCGTCCACACCGGAGTCCGGGTTCAGATCTGCGCTAAGCGTGGAGAACTTGACGTGTTCCGACCTGGAGGAGAACTTGCCCGTCCTAGTACCGCAGTACCCCACCAGGGCCAAGACGAGGGAGGACTTCCTGTGAGTACCTCGTGACAGGGCTCTACTGAGACAGCCTCAACTAAAGCTCGTGTGTCCAGATCTTATTGATTCACTATTTAAAAGTGATGGTACTAGCATACCTAGTAATGTTACAACAGGGGTCACTGAGGGGTGAGAGACGGCTCCCTCCCACTCCCTTGTAGAGTGACGCCTGTCAGTGTATTGAGCGCTGGTTCCATTCACTGATGACTTCTATCACAGCAGAACTACGTCATAAGCGGTGAGGATTGATGGGACAGGTCTTTATAGAGAGGACAATAATTAGTCATATCGTGGGAGCTATCGGCACCTGTTGTATCCATTCATTACTTGACCTTTAACATCGGCACCGGGCAACCTTTAACATTGGCACCTAGTGACCTTTAGCATCGGCACCTAGTGACCTTTAGCATCGGCACCTAGTGACCTTTAGCATACGGCACCTAGTGACCTTTAGCATCGGCACCTAGTAACCTTTAGCATCGGCACCTAGTGACCAGCACCTGCTGTCACCAGTCATTCCTTGACCTTTGACATCGACACCTAGCGACCTTTAACATTGGCACCTAATGACCTTTAGCATCGGCCCCTAGCGACCTTTAACATCGGCATCTAGTGACCTTTAGCATCGGCACCTAGTGACCTTTAGCATCGGCACCTAATGACCTTTAACATCGGCACCTAGCGACCTTTAACATCGGCACCTAGTGACCTTTAGCATCGGCACCTAGCGACCTTTAACATCGGCACCTAATGATATTTAACAATCGGCACCTAGCTACCTTTAACATTGGCACCTAGTGACCTTTAACATCGGCACCTAGTGACCTTTAGCATCGGCACCTAGTGACCTTTAGCATTGGCACCTAGTGACCTTTAGCATCGGCACCTAGCGACCTTTAACATCGGCACCTAATGATATTTAACATCGGCACCTAGCGACCTTTAACATTGGCACCTAGTGACCTTTATCATCGGCCCCTAGCGACCTTTAACATTGGCACCTAGTGACCTTTAACATCGGCACCTAGTGACCTTTAGCATCGGCACCTAGTGACCTTTAACATCGGCACCTAATGATATTTAACATCGGCACCTAGCGACCTTTAACATTTGCACCTAGTGACCTTTAGCATCGGCACCTAGCGACCTTTAACATCGGCACCTAGTGACCTTTAACATCGGCCCCTAGCGACCTTTAACATTGGCACCTAGTGACCTTTAACATCGGCACCTTACGACCTTCATCATTAGCATATCTAGACGATTATTAACCTGATTTATATGATAAATGATTGTTAGCATGATTTAGAGATTGTTTGCTCTCAGCTGTCATCTTCTCTGAATATAGTTTCAGCCCTCATTCACTCTTAGGACAGTATAAGCTCTCAGCTCTCATTCACTCTTAGGACAGTATAAGCTCTCAGTTCTCATTTATTCTTAGGACAGTATAAGCTCTCAGCTCACATTCACTCTTAGGACAGTATAAGCTCTCAGCTCACATTCACTGTTAAGACAGTATAAGCTCTCAGCTCTCATTCTCTCTTAGGACAGTATAAGCTCTCATCAGCAACATAAGACTATAATATGTATTCAAGCCCCACCAGTCCCCACCCCCAAGGTCGTCCCTCTCCCGGAGTGAAGTCATCCCGGAGTGAAGTCAGTTATCCTCAATCGTCCCGCCCCCGGAGGCGGCATCGATCGCGTCACCCGTGTTGTCAGACAGTGTTTTGTTTGCCGCGGTTGTCATGGTAACACGCAACACAACAGTCGACCCACCATTCACTCGGCGGTCGTTATTTTATTGATAGTTTCCTCGCGGTCGAACCCACGGCCCTCGATAAAGAGCTATTTCCGTCGTCGGGCGTTAAATTGTCCCGTCGCATGGTTAGAACGTCGATCTAGAGCAGATGAAAGATTACTTTCCCTTGGCGGTGTATTTACAGGCGTCACGGCTGTTAACATAAACACGGCTCGATGAGGTTTACCGACCGTTTATATCAACAGAATTATAATAATGGCGACCAAGAGCTTTGAGGAGCTCACTTTGATCAATAAATAATAATGATTC
Organism: Timema bartmani; assembly: GCA_902151455.1. Lineage (NCBI taxonomy): Eukaryota > Metazoa > Arthropoda > Insecta > Phasmatodea > Timematidae > Timema > Timema bartmani. Next base: position 53,191 of record CABFWB010001677.1, read on the forward strand.
AATAGAGAATTTTAGATAGAACTTCAAAATTACACAAAATGGTTTGAAACAAAGGATCTTAAGAACCTTTATTACTATTCCCTAGGTTTTAAGATCTATTATCAGTCTATGTAGCTATCTGCAAGAGAGTAAAGTCTATTATCAGTCTATGTTTTGTTGTTTCAGGCAAGATGTGAGAAGAGCCCAACAGACTGAGAACTTTTCGTCCTTACAAAGGTTCTATATGAGGACCTTTGAAACCTTTCTGGAGATGTGCGCCCTTTTCAAGGTCAGTGGAAATACTGTTCAGAGAGTCAGTCACACTAATAGTGTGACCAGTCCCAGACCAGAGTCAGGCACACTAGCACACTAAACGTGCGACCAGTCCCAGACCATAGTCAGGCACACTAACCGTGTGACAAGTCCCAGGCCAGAGTCAGGCACACTAAACTTGCGACCAGTCCTAGACCAGAGTCAGGCACACTAACCGTATGACCAGTCCTAGACCAGAGTCATGCACACTAACAGTGTGACCAGTCCTAGACCAGAGTCAGGCACACTAACAGTATGACCAGTCCTAAACCAGAGTCAAGGCACACTAACCGTGTGACCAGTCCTAGACCAAAGTCAGGCACACTAACAGTGTGACCAGTCCTAGACCAGAGTCAGGCACACTAACCGTGTGACCAGTCCTAGACCAGAGTCAGGCACACTAACAGTATGACCAGTCCTAGACCAGAGTCAGGCACACTAACCGTGTGACCAGTCCTAGACCAGAGTCAGGCACACTAACCGTGTGACACAGTCCTAGACCAGAGTCAGGCACACTAACAGTGTGACCAGTCCTAGACCAGAGTCAGGCACACTAACCATGTGACCAGTCCTAGACCAGAGTCAAGCACACTAACCATGTGACCAGTCCCAGGCCAGAGTCAGGCACACTAACCGTGCGGCCAAAGCAGCCTAACACACCTTATTGATCTGTTAGCGTGAGAGTCATGTGATTTAGCTCAGATGTTTTTCATTTCCCCCTACTGTCATGGCCTACTGTCAATTGAAGAACGTGACTGACGTGTTTTCAAACACGGGGGTCTTTGGCACCTGGGACTTCCTTGAGATGAACCTACATTCCCATTCTCATAGGAAGAACCTTATTTGACAGCTATAAAAGTTATTCGTGACAACCATAATAATGTAGTAAAATGTTACCAAGGTTGACCGCAATAGCACATGTTTGTAACGAGATAGGGCTGTAGCTCAGTAACTGTATTTAGGGCTGTAGCTCATTAACTGTATTTAGGGCTGTGGCTCAGTAACTGTATTTAGGGCTGTAGCTCAGTAACTGTATTTAGGGCTGTAGCTCAGTAACTGTATTTAGGGCTGTATATCAGTAACTGTATTGAGGGCTGTAGCTCAGTAACTGTATTTAGGGCTGTAGCTCTGTAACTGTATTTAGGGCTGTATATCAGTAACTGTATTGAGGGCTGTAGCTCAGTAACTGTATTTAGGGCTGTAGCTCAGTAACTGTATTTATTAATTATTAACGTCTTCACTTGCTACCAAACCCAGGCGAATAGGATGAGGATGGTGAATAGAGCAAGTACTGGTTTTAAAGGACGCAAAGGACGTAAGAGGAGCTGGTCATAATCAACTTAAACTACATATCCTAGCTGACCAGGAGAAGGAGGGTGAATAAAGCTGGTCTTCCAAGCTGATTGTGAGCTCGGCTTTGCCCCTGAGCATCCCGGGATCCAAACCCCAACCTAGCTTACACAGAGACCAGAGTGTTTGTGTCTAATTTCTCCACGCGTTGATGTCCCTCATACATACACTGAAGGAGGGAGGGGGAAGGACGAGTAGGGTCAAGTTGAGAGGAACAGTACCTCTCATTTGCTGAGATGAAGAGGGTGAATACCTTCGGTACGCCCGGCCGGGATTCGAACACAGACCTTAGTTAAAACGGTTATAAAGTTGTTGTTTTTAAAACTTTATCAAATCCCGGAGAGTTTGGCGGTTGCGCGACATCTTCATGTTGGATTGGATTACTGGAAGATCGGGGTTCGAATCCCGGTCAGATTTAATAAGGGCGGTTTACTCCTAAAGAGTTTCCCACTCTCCCTCCACGCAAATGTGGCCAAATTACCTGTACACCCCAAAGTTGCTCGCCCCTGTGACTGTAAAAGTACAGCCTGGAGAGACAAAGAAAGAGACAGAGAGTGTTGACCTGCTGTTAAATAAATGAAGATCGACCGGCGCAACATGCTCTGACCTGACATCAATATTAACCTGCTAACGAACCCCGGCCAAGTGCCGGCTTTATCATCGATTATCCGGGGCCGGATATTGACCGCTCTATTGGGGGGAGGTGGGAGGGGTAGCTGTTGTCACGAGCAGCGAGAGTTCGTGCGCACTTCAGGGACGTTACTCTGAGGCCTAGGGTTCAATTCTGGTTGTATACACTGGGGGGCCAATTTACTATTGGGTAACTTATAGAGTTTCCTTGAAATTCACTTACCTCGTCTTGTTGCTTAGATTGAATTTAGTATTTGTTGGGGGCACTTCACTCTTAACTATTATAGATACGCCCCTGATCCCAAAAAAAAATCAAATTTGGAAAATAATTAGTAAAATAAATTTAATCAATGTGTTTCCCAGATTCCCTATATTTACACTTTCACTTCTTTCCTCTTTCATTGGGGGGGTTGGAACAACTACCCT
>CABFWB010001677.1:75298-99354 GCA_902151455.1 Timema bartmani
CCCCCCCCCCGAGCATACAAACGCTAACACGACAGGAGAAACAACAGAACCACATTGCAAGATTTATAAACACTTAATATTATTACCTTAGCATTTACAATTTGATAACAATCCTCCATTTGGTGTTGGGTAATACATTTTCAAAAATATCTCCTATGTTAGAAACAAATGTTACATCCGCTGCGGTACTAAGAGTAATAAAGATAAACGCACGTTACGTTATGGTGTGTAAATAAGTTAACTACAGTTAAAGCAAATTATTATTAATAAAGTGTTACAGGCGTGCGATGTCTTTATTTTATTAACCACAAGTGCTCCGAGCTAGCTGCGATCTCGCCAGAAACCACCTAACAGAAAGGCGGAGAATCCAATCCGACGTACGGTTTTGAGCCATCTTACACGGTTTGGCACTGGCGCTGACGAGGCAGGGCGTTTAGGATGAAGCAAAGCATTCGCTCTCGTTTGTCATTCAAAAAATATAACTGTCGAAAATGAGATATCAAAACCTGCCAATAAGATGGGGATAGAGTGCTGGTATTTGTGGTTGCTAAGCGCCTAAAAATAAAAAATAATTTTTTTATTTATTATTAATTTGGAATCGTCCTCGCATGTAAAAAAAGAGAACTTAACATAAGGTAACCAGAAAGATAAGGTCCTTCATTTTTTTTTATCAGTGGCCTCACAAAAATAAATGATAAGTTCTCGGCTGCGCTTACAAACCTGAAGATGATGTAATTAGTGGGGAATAGTTATGAATTATTTGTTACAAAGTTAGTTTTTTAAATATAATGTTCAATGTTACTTAAGATAATATTTTATTTATTATTCGAGCAGGAGATTTTGATATTTAAGATGCCTAAAACTATTTGACGATTTGATTCATAAAACAACTTTTTAATCAAAGTGATGTTGGAAATAATGATTACCTCTTTGCTCGGCTCATTGCGTCAAGTTTAGTTTGAGGGACATTTGAATGAAACATGAGAAGTGTTTAAACAAACAAATAGGTCTCTCAAATTATAAAGTTTTATTTACTATCAAAACATTTTTAGCGAGATCCTGCGCCCTGCCAAGTGGGCGCTAGCACCAAACTGGAGCGACAGAGCCTTCTTGCAACCAAAGCCCTCGCCAAGTAGTGGCCACAAGGGCCCACAAGCCCCCCACTAGTGACGGTGGGGTCCCTCAGAAGGTCTTGCGATGGATCGCCCTCTGTCCTTCCTCGTCGTATTCCCTCTTGGAGATCCACATCTTCTTGAAGGTGTCAAGGGAGGCCAATATGGAGCCCCCGATCCATGTGGAGTAGAGCCGCTCCTGGGGCGCAGAGATCTGTGGGCAGGTCACACGTCCGTACAACCACAGAGTACAGGAACTGATCTATATACCATATTTACATGAATATAATAGATTTTGTTTCTTCAAAATCGCAAGTTGTCTTATATTCACGTACTTGAGAGAATGAGGTGTTTGTTTAATATAAATAGTATGCAACAGCCGATATTTTTTGAATGAACCTTAGTTTGTTGACTCACTGTTAAAGGTAAAGTTTTCTCTCCAGCCGACTAAGGACTAAAAGGACTCTTAGTTTCTAACATTGACAGGATTCTAGCTAAACTTTATATTAAGGTTGCACAGCGACTTCATTCCTGAATGAACGAGATTGATATGGATTGCTTAGTCTAATGTGTGATTTTTTTCTATCAACATGGATAATTTTTAGGGGGAGGTTGTCTTCAGATAAATAAAGTGCTTAGTGATCACAGCCAATAGGCCAAATTATTTATTTTGAATGAACTTACCTTGATTTTAATTTCTTTGGGTGCTATTTTTCGTATTTCTGATAAGAGTCTGTCTCCGAAGCCCTAAAACAAACAAAAAAAATATCTTAATAAAAGAGAATCTCTAAATCATCAAAAGAAAAAGTAAAAAAACAAACAGAAAAGTTAAATGTTGCTGTTTGTAAAAGTGATTAGTGGTTACCAAAACTTTAGAAGTGTAGCCCCCCCTGCACCCTTGCTCTACCTCTTTTTACACTCCTAGACCAAGAAGGTTAGCTTGGTCAAAATACGCCAATTAGATACAAACTAGTGAGTGGAGACACGGAACACCCAAATGTCCTCTCCGACACGGCTGAAAATCAGCGCAGCTAATAATTTACATAAAGGCATCAAGTATGTGGGCTGCTAGAGTTTAATCATTGGAGGCCAGCATTCCACACATTCACAAGTTGTGATTAATACACGTCTTGTCAGAGGTGAAGGAAGGGTTTGGCAATCAGATAAATCTGTGCCGGGACCGAGGATTGAACCCCGGACCCCCAGAACACAAGTCCAACACCTTACCCCTAGACCACCAGGTCACCAATAGCTGTATTAATTGCGCGCCTGGGAATGACTTAGTAAACATAATGACTTCCAACAAGGACACAATTTGGGAAACACAGAGTTAGATGCTAAGCCCTTAATTTCCAACAACCTAGTAGGACGTACTTTGAATAACGTCGAGCCTCCTGACAACACAATGTTCATGTAGAGGACTTTGCGAAGATCCAGGTCAGACTTGCGGATAGCGTACATCAGGACCTCATGAATACCCTCATACTCTTCTCCGATGAGATCCGGCCGAAACAACACTTCGGGGGCCCGGAATCGAGCAGGTCCAATCTAGAACAGTGGTCACAAAGCTACATGATAAGGACACTCCCAGCTAATTCTTCACCTGCAGCCCCAGACAGGATGTATGTGGGTACCAATGTTGTAAGACCAAGACGATAGTGTGGGTACCAATGTTGTAAGACCAAGACGATAGTGTAGGGTACCAATGTTGTAAGACCAAGACGATGTATAAGGTCACCAAGAGACCTAACTCTGATGAAGTCCCACTGAGCATGTCTCCATAGTTTATTCTAGTAACAAGTAGCGAGTGTAATAGTTGGACCCACGTCTAGAGTGCTGCCGTCTGGTAGCACATACTGGAACTTCTCAGTCTCCACCGTCTCCTCCTTCAGAGGGTTGTTGGCCAAGTAGCATGCCTTCTCCTTGATGGTCCGCACAATCTCAAACTCGGCCGTCGTTCGGAAGTTGACTCCTTCTTTCCGCAGCAGGAGCCTGAAAGAGAACGTTAAGGACTAGATTTGGGGCGACACCACTATTTTACAAATCCAAATCTTACGTCAAGGTCTTAGTAAAGGATCCTACGAGTGTCGGTGACTGTACCTGAGATATCTTGAGACGTCCCTGCCCGCAATGTCCACCCTCATGATGCTGTGGGGCATAGCAAACCCCTCATATATGGGCACAGCGTGGGTCACTCCATCCCCAGAGTCCAGCACTACGCCCGTTGTGCGCCCCGTAGCGTACCCGTGGACACACAAAACAAAACATCAGTATCGACGCAACACCTTGGACAGAGTTGATTACCGTGAACTTTCTAAACAGAGGATCACTTACAGGCTAAGTGACTAATATATCTTTACAGAAAACCTCTTTTCACTTTTTGAGGTACATTTTGTTATTTATGTAAGAAGGTACAAGAAAGAGGGAACTAATTGGTTGGTTTCATTCTAGGTCAGGGGATTGATTACCTCTTTGTCCAGTGGCAGCAGTGCAAAGCCATATTGGTATGTTCCTTTCCTCTGTACCTTCTCCAATTCCTCACAAAACTAAAACATACCTCGGTGGTCACATAGTCAAAGGCGTCACTCCTGCAAAAGACTAGACTGCCAATGACAGGGAGATCAGGGTTCAGTCTCGGTTGGGTGTACTGAGGGTGGTTTCCCATTCTCTCTCCATGCAAATGCAGGTACATTTTCTTTAAATTCAACCTTCTTCCCCCCTAGCCCATTAGCGTGATAAGAACATAGCCGTACAACCCAAACAAATAGTAAGATGTGGTGATTCGTACTAAGTAGCACTTAGCACCCGATTTAGCCCTGGCGGCTGATTTATCCCTAGCGGCTGATTTAGCCCTATCACCTGATTTAGCCCTATCACCTGATTTAGCCCTAGCACCTTATTTAGCCCTAGCGCCTGATTTAGCCCTAGCGCCTGATTTAGCCTTGGCGCCTGATTTAGCCCTGGCGCCTGATTTAGCCCTGGCACCTGATTTAGCCCTGGCGCCTGATTTAGCCCTAGCACCTGATTTAGCCCTAGCGCCTGATTTAGCCCTGGCGCCTGATTTAGCCCTAGCACCTTATTTAGCCCTAGCACCTGATTTAGCCCTAGCGCCTGATTTTGCCCTAGCACCTGATTTAGTCCTGGCACCTGATTTAGCCCTGGCGCCTGATTTAGCCCTGGCGCCTGATTTAGCCCTAGCACCTGATTTAGCCCTAGCACCTGATTTTGCCCTAGCACCTGATTTTGCCCTAGCACCTGATTTTGCCCTAGCACCTGATTTTGCCCTAGCACCTGATTTAGTCCTAGCACCTGATTTAGTCCTAGCACCTGATTTAGTCCTAGCACCTGATTTAGTCCTAGCACCTGATTTAGCCCTGGCACCTGATTTAGCCCTGGCACCTGATTTAGCCCTAGCACCTGATTTAGCCCTGGCACCTGATTTAGCCCTAGCCCAGGGTCCAATTAAAACATCAAGCTATGTTTGCTAATAGAGTCCGCGGGCAGTGAGTTTAGTTGGGGGTTACTTACACCAGGGATCCCCTGAGCCTGGCTCTACAACAGGTAAAGGTTTGTTACTGCCCTGGGATCTGAGTCACGAAGTGTTTGTTAATATTTGAACATATCCAACCATGGATATCACTCAATATAAATCTATCAGGGGTGTAGCATCAGAGTAGACTATTGAGACTAAGTCTCGCCACACCTACTATTGGAAGGTTGAGAGATATAAATAGCAAAGGTTTGTATATTTTTAAGTTTAAAAACACCTTCCAAGGCAATTAAACTGACAAAAGTGTTTTTTGCATGGGTGGAATATTATTTTCTTTTCCACTTTTCATATTAAAACTAACCGCACTTTGTGACAAATTTAAGTCTTATAGAGTTGTAATCACTCCTTTAAGATTTCCGCCCTTTTTCCCCTATTTTAGTGGTATCGCTGTTAACATCGAGAAGAAGCTGGTCTGAACTAGTTTTTTTGTCACGTGGTTGTGACAGGTGTGTGGGAGGGGGGGGCTCGACTACTAAAGAAGATTATTATGAAGGCTAAAACACTTTTCTACCTGAGCAATGAGCAAAAACATTTTATTTCAATTACAAATTCATGAGAAAATACACTATTTTAAGCCAAATATTTAATAAAATATTTAACTCACTTTTTTTTTAATGAAGTTACACAGGTCACGGTTACATAGGTCACGGTAAAAACTATTTCACATAGAAAACACCCATGTATAACAAGTGAGCTAAGCAATATAGCTAATATAAGTAATATTGTTTAGATGTTTAAGAAATCTAGAATTTCTCTGTGAAGCAGTGGGTCTGTAACGAGGCCAGACTAAGCCTCATGAGGACAAATGAGGAGTAACTTGAATAAACAGGTGGCAGCCCTGATCTAGAAAACTGAGATTAATAGCCAGAGAGTTTTTTTAGCTGACTCCTCTGCAAATGCTGGTATTATCACTAGAGGTGGTGCCCGCTCGGGCGGTACTGCTCGATCGCAGGTTAATACTACAAAGGTTTTCTGTTGCCTTTCTAAATATTGTAGTCCTGTGCGGGAATGGCATTTTGATTTCGAGAAATTTTTGGGCGGGATATAACAACTTCACTTTCGGATTTATAGATTTAGTCTAAACTTAGCTTTCCAATTCATTCCAATAAATAAAAAAGTGTGATCGTTTCCATTAAGTTAAATGTCAAATATATTTTTGAATAGTCAGGAAATGGAACAAACATTCTGATTTGGTTGCAGTTCTAGGTTTGAGAAATAAATTTATATTCTGTAATATCATTAAAAAAAGTGTAAAAGAAAAAAATATGCACAACTCTATTTGCTATAAAATTATATTTAAAATAGAATAAAATTAATTAAACTAGGGATTTTCGAGAAAAGATTCAAAAATCCGAGTAGTCAAATTTTTCAAGTTTTGTAAAAAATCTTTGAGTCGAGTTCAAGCAACTACTATATCTCGACAAACTCGACTCAGAGTACTTGCACACTCATTTATGTTCTAATAATAGATAGAGTTTGGTTTCAATGAGTTCAATTATTCAAATGTTTGACTCTCAAATTTGCATTTTCAATTACAATCCATCAAATCGAAATTTCAGAGCGTTGTACAGTCTTAGCGCAATTTCAAAATGTGCCAGTTAAAGCCCTCCAATATGAGCCGATGATAGATCCCCCTGCTGCCCCTTGACGTGAGAAAGCCACAAACTGCAAACTTACAAGCTGAGGACGGCCTGCATCGAGACAAAGAGGGCGGGAACGTTGAACGTCTCAAAGAAAACCTCTGCCGCCTTCTCTTGGTTCCTGCGGGGATTTAGCGGGGCCTCTGTGAGGAGCACGGGATGCTGGGGACACAACAAACAGTTGACAAACACAGCATCCAGGGTCTGGTTGGTAAGTTTGTCCTATAATTACCTACCTTGGGCAGAAATTTCAACTTGATATATAGGGTGGGGCAAAAGTCACTTACAATGACACTTGGTTTTGTAAATTTGGGTGTTTTATGTATCTATATTCTTTAAGATTCAAGGATTCAAAGCTCTCATCCTTACTTGAAATAAACAACACTTTTGTTGCACAATACATTGAAACCGACACTTGGTACGTGTCGTGTACTGTACGCAAATATGTTAAAAACACAAATACAATACACGCCAGTGATCTACCCAAGCTAGGCATGTGCCCAGAGTCAAACACATGATGCCCATCCCAAGCACACTGGTAGAGAGTTAAAACAATGAACCAAAGCTCCAGGTTTTGATTCTCATCTGCAAACTTAATTTTCTGACACACAATTAAATAACTCTCCATCTTCACCGGTGAACACACAAGTCTAAATGTCAAGCTCATCCAGTCTGGTTTTACCTGAGACAGACAACCCAGGTTCAAACCATGGTCGGGTGACCTAGGTGTTTTTTCCTAAATGGTTTTCTTCTTTCTTTCATGCAAATGCAGGTACACTTCCTCATCCAATTAGTGTAATGAATGCGTAGAGCCCGGAAGGGTGGTTGGACTCAATGAACGTGGACTGGATTATGTATTAATGCATGAACGGTATTTCTGAGCGTGGGTTCACCTCCTCTGAGAACGTCTGCAGCTGGTCCTTGCTGTAAATGTACTGCCAGATGCGCTCCATGTCGTTCCAGTCTGTGACAATACCGTGTTCCATGGGGTACCTAATACTGAGTAGTCCCCGGTGCTCCTCTGCCTTGGGGCCCACAAACAGGTCCCCTTCTAGAGCACCCGCCATCACGCGCACGTGCTTGGGGCGTCCGATGCTGTGGAGATAAACATGCACACTTGACCAGGGCAGTGGTGATACATCGTGTATTACAAGAACACAACTCCCCTCACAGTCCTAATGTTACTAGACATATAGTGTATTACAAGAACACAACTCCCCTCACAGTCCTAATGTTACTAGACATCTCGTGTATTACAAGAACACAACTTACCTCACAGTCCTAATGTTACTAGACATATCGTGTATTACAAGAACACAACTTACCTCACAGTCCTAATGTTACTAGACATATCCTGTATTACAAGAACACAACTTCCCTCACAGTCCTAATTTTACTAGAGGGTCAATCAAGTGGGTCAAAAATGGTTGTTTGACCATTTTTTTCAATGTTATATTTTGTGTGCTGTTAACCTTATATATTGACATTTTAAAACCACTAATATTTTATTTTTATCGACCCTGGTTTCAACATGGCGTATATACGTAGGCTATTCGAATTTCAACCTCCAGTGGGCTGTTAAGAGAACAAGCAATGGGAACAAAAAATCCCTACATATCTAGGCTACTTCTCAACATAATCACCACCTGAAATGAGACATTAATTATATCGGGCTTCTGTATCCCTGCATCAAGGAAGGTTGTCGCCTGGGATCTCAGCCATGATTGGACGACATCTTTCAACTCCTCATTGTTGAAGCGCTGTGGTCCCAACCAGGGGTTCATGTAGGTGAAGAGGTGATAATCACTTGGTGCCAGATCCGAGCTGTACGAAGGGNGGGGGGGGGTCGAACCCCTCTTAAACAAAGTGGTCCAGCAATGCTCGTGTGGGACGAGCACATTGTCGTGAAAGAGCATGTCGGATGCCAGCATACCTCGCCTTTTGTTCTGAAATGCCCTGCGCAATTTTCTTAGTGTTTCACAGTAGGTACCTTTCTGCCATTAAAATAGTTCCTAGTTTCATGAATTCAGTCAAAAGCACTCCTCTCTTATCCCAGAAACAGTTTTCCATCAGCTTTTGGTGTGAAAAGGTATGTTTCAACTTATGGGTTTGACTAGTAAATGTGTCTGCATCCATTACTTTGACTGCTCTTTGCTTTAGAAATTCACAAATTGAACATCCACGTTTCATCTGGTCAAGACATTACTCCCCATATTTGCTGTAACGCTGCAAGAATGTAAACGCTGATGCCATTCTCTTCATTTTGTTCACAACGGTAAGAATTTTTGGAACTCATCTTGCACAACACTTGGAGTAGACTAGCCTACTTGTAATGATCTCGTAAGTACAAGACTGTTCAAGAAAATCACATGAAAGGTCTGAAATTGTGAAGCGACGTCTTTCATGAACTCTTTGGTCAACTCTTTGAACAATTTCATCAGTCATCAATGATTGCCGACCTTGACCACCTTCATCGTGCACGTCAGTTCACCCATCTCTAAAGTTTCTATACCACTCTGACACATCCTTCACTCATAAAGTTTGGATCGTACACTGTACTCATTCTCCAGCGAATTGTACACTGTACTCATTCTCTAATGAATCATACACTGTATTCATTCTCCGGTTAATTGTACACTGTACTCAGTCTCCGATGAATCGTACACTGTACTCATTCTCCAGCGAATCATACACTGTACTCATTCTCTAATGAATCGTACACTGTATTCATTCTCCAGTTAATTGTACACTTTACTCATTCTCCAGTGAATCGTACACTGTACTCATTCTCCGATAAACTTCAGCAACAGTTTTGTCCTCAGCGTGAAAAAAAGGATGACAGCACGAATTTCCCAGCTGGCGGGAGCATTTATTGCAGCGCACATGTTTATTCTTTAATGAGACAATTGTAACTAACAAAAGATGGCCGAATGTGTGACGTTGGGAGAGACAACACACCACGATATGTAATTGCGCATGCGTGTGCTCCATACTCTGCTTTCATCGCGAGGTATATTTAAACGGAGGTTGAAATATGAATAGGCCTCATAACTCAGGTAATACAGCTCGAACCAGGAGTTGCTTCGTGGAGTGGTTTTTTGTAGCTTCCATTAATAAAACAGTGCCTGCCATAGACATCAGTAAACAATTTTTACCATATTCGAAAATATACATAAAATTTTTAAAATACTTGGAAATAGTAAAATTGTTCAATAAAGTATCCCCAATTCATTGTTGTCAAGTAAAGAATTAAGAAAACCGCACTCCTGTAAAATAAAATGTCTTGTTTGAGTGTAATTTTGTATTTAATAACCCCGTTATTTGACCAAATTATGGGCTCGTAAATATTGCTTAAAAGTTGTGTCCGACTAGAAAGAGAACCAGATAAATTCAAACTTAATGGGCCATTTTCTCGACAACTTGTGTATTAACCAAAGCTACTTACTAATTTGGAAACCGGCATTTAGGTATTTGGTCTCCTGCGAAACCGGCCTTGATCACGCCGGAGCCCTGAAACAAGATTACCAGTACATGGTATTGTCTAGTTGCTACAAAGTACTCTGTAGTCTCCATCAATGTGGCATTCCTTAGTTTGATTCCAAGAGGATGGCTTGTATTGAAATAGTTTTATATTGCAAATTCAACTAAGATAACGTATTTGTAGTAGGCTAATTATGTGTAAGAAAGAGTTACAAAATATTTTGTTTAGAAATGAGAAGACTTATGCTGGGCTCATGATCAACTTAATATTTACTTAAATGTAAGTTGTCCATGTGAGAACTTTCACATTACGTGAACAGTTGGTGAAGAGTACCGACTGCGAGTTCTGACCGGCCAATCATATTACAAGCCACCTCAATACAGCTACCAAGCACTTAATTTGATTGTTTATGTTATGTGATCTACTCCTTCAGTATAGTTTGTATCATGAACACAAACATTGTAGGTTTATCTCACTTTATTTTGTCCAGTAAAGCTTAGATTGCAAGGACTTGAAGTATAATCAGCCCTAAATGCATGGGTTCCATTTTCATTTAACAATTTGTTTTAAAATACTGTCTATAATTTGCTCGGTTTTGAGCTGATTACACAGTGTTACTTCAACATTAAGTGAACTTATATTAAGTATTACTCAAGGTTGGTTGAGGATTTAAAAACTAGAATTTTAGGATGGTACTGAAGAAAAAATTGCTCATAACATATAGCATGTGTTAGAGGCTCTACAACCTTTTTTCCATAACTACTAATTTTAATTTTAGGTTAAGTTACCCATTAATAATAATAAAAAAATGTGTTATGTGACAAAGAGAAGGTGTTTGTAAACTCACGTAAGGAACGTTCAACTAGAGTTTTTAATTCAAATAATAAAAACAACACCTTTATAGTTGGTTTATAAATAAAACAGGGAATATTTAAATCATTTTAGTGTATTTTTATTTAGAGCATTGGCATTTAGCCCTATTATTTAACAAAAGTATTCAGTAAAATAGATATTGTTCAATACATAAAGCAAGAATTATGTTAATAAAAGATCAAATATATCAGCTTACAACATAAGTGTTTTTAAGAGCTAAAATATTGGAAAAAATCTTAAAGTTCACAATGTAGGAGTGTCAATGATATATTCATGGCGTGTGTTGAAAAAAAAGTAAAATCTATCTTAAACATAACAACTATGATTCATACATGTTTAAATAAATCCTAGAGTTAATGCTTACATTATCAATCACAACCGGCTGGTTCGCTATAATATCATAAGGTTCCATTATTTAAAATTATTATTTCAGATGATAAACCGGGGTAGAGTTGTCTTACGTCATTTAATGACAGCGACGGAGCGATAAATGCAGAACATTGATTAGCCAACCTAACAAAATTAAATACTTCATAAATATACCAAGCATATCAAAAACTAAGCTAGAATAGTCTGACTGTCTAACCTATTTCAAACTGATAGAAAGGTAGATAATTCATTCTTTGGATACGGATTAAAATTAAATAGAATTTTAAAATAGTTAAGACTTTTTTTAATTCATATGTATCCCTTGATCGGTTATTAAATTAATTTATATAATGTAAAATGTAAGGTTACGTCGTGATTCTACCCCCCGTGGGCTCGTTCTTTCATTATAGCTTGCGAAGGGGGGGGGAGGCAAATGGGGCAGTTTGGCTCAGGCCACCACTCAGTAGAGGGCCCCGATCACCCGAACAAATTTATTTTAGAAAAGTTAATAGCTTTTTTTATTTTTGTCTTAATCCCTGGTTTTTAAGGTAGTTTAAGTAAAATAAAATGTTGTTACAATATTGATTATTAAAAAGTATTATTTTTTTAAATCCTCCAATTGTATTTATAAGAAATATTATACCACTATCGTTGATGGCACACCTGATGTATCATATATCGAGCAGTTAGCTTTTGTTCTCAGATATGTAATACAACTAAACGGAAAATGGGTGGTTTATGAAAGATTCATAAAGTTGATAAACTTTGACAAGAAGAAAAGAGCATATATTACAGAACAGATCGAGAAAGTCTTAGACGATAGTAACTTAGAGCTAGCACAGTGCAGAGGACAAGGTTACGATAACGCCTCTAATATGTCAGGTAAATTTCAAGGTGTAAAAGCAAGAATTTTTGAAAAAAGTCCTCAAGCCTATTTTTCACCATGCAGTGCACACACGTTAAATCTTTGTGGTACACATGCTATGGAAACCAGTTTAGAGGTTAAACCCTATTTTGGCAATAGCCAATAGTCTTGTGAAATGGAAAATTCTACAAAATATTGCTAATATCCCTCTTCACTCTATATCGAGAACTAGATGGAGTGCAAGAGTAGATGCTGTTGGTCCTCTGATGAAAAATCACAGAGGTGTTCTAGATTCTTTGATTAGAATTGAGGAGGAGATTAACAAGCCACTGAAGAGCCAAGTAGATGTATCGGGTCTAATTGAGTGGCTGCAATCATTTGAATTCATCCCTCTCACTACAATATGGTACAAAGTCTTGCAGTGCGTTGATGATAGGAACAGGGTCCTTAAGAGTTCTAAGCTAACAATGCAAGAGGGAACACAAAATGTGAAGAGCCTAGTGGAGGAGATTCAATATTTGGAAGAATCCCGACCAGTTTTGCTTACAGAATCAAAATGGGTCGCTTCAAACTTCGGAATCCAACCAGAGTTGAATGTCTCAAGAATTCGTAAGAAACGAAGATTCCATGATGAGAGAGGCGATGTTGACTACAAGTTTGACTCTCTAGAAACTCGATTCAAAGTTCAGGTGTTCATTCCTACATTAGATCTGCTATTGTCTGAATTACATAGCCTGGCTGATAAAATGGTAGAGTTTTCAGTATTATTCTCGCTTCTTTTGAACCCAACAGATGATGTGGACACCTCAGCCATAGCCACTCATGCCGAAAATTGGAGGCAGCATATCCTCAGGATCTTAAAAAAGAATATCTCATAGAATAAATTTTACAAAATACGGACAGAATCGAACTTGTGTTTTAGTGGAAATGTAAGCTCTGCCCTTGAACTGCTCAATTGTTTGTTTCAAGAGGGTCCAGAAACAGTATTTCCACAAATTTGCATTCATTTAAGACCCCTAACAGTATTACCTGTGACAGTAGCATTGGGGGAGCGCGCTTTATGTAAGTTGTCTTTGATTAAAAAGCTTTGCTTTCAGCCACCGGTGAAGATAGGCTAAACCATTTGCTAAGTTTGAGTATTGAACATGATTTTGTAAAGGAAATAAGTTTTGATGATATTTTTGATGAATTTGATGCAAGGAAAGCTCGAAAAATTGTTCTTAAATGATCTGAGAGTAAACGTACTTAGTATTTCAATGAAATTACTAATGTAGCTTAAAAAATTTTGAAGCAAACTTTTATATAATGTACACAGCTTAAGATTATCTTGATAAAAATAAATCAATTACATTTTTTAAATTTGTCACGGTATTTCACTGGTACCCATTCGAGTTATATGTATAGACTATGTACTAACTACCAAATATTCTAATATGTTAGGGATATGAAAGTTAATTTAAGAAGAAGTGCACCCACATTTACATGGAGAAAGAATGGAAAACCATTTATGAAAACCACCCTCTGTACACCCGAGTGAGATTCAAATCCCGAACTCATAATCGGCAGTCTAGTCCACTGTAGGTGTGACGCCTTAGACATTTATAAAAGTAAGATATGCAAGTTAATGTTTATTATTTTTGTGAAAGGGCCCCCCCTCCCCCCAAATTACGTTGCCCCTGGCCCCTTGAGCTATCTGAGTGGCCCTGAGCTTGTGGGAGGGGTAAGGTTGCAAGCAAGGTAGGTAGTTGTGTGGGTTCGAAATAATATGTAGGTTTGTGAATTTCGGTATAATAATATATACTAAAAGATTATACAAAATTGTGATGTTGGTCGTAAGAAAAAATATAAAAAGAATGAACACCCGTGCTAGTGGAATAACTGGCTTAATTTGTGAATACTTAGACAGAAGAGAGTTGACTGTTACTACGTGGTGCTTTTAATGAACTCGATCTAGGGACCCTGGGCTTGGACGATGCGATCGAAGTACCAGTACTATGGATGACCCGAAGATGGCATCTGTATCGGTACGGCGTTGGACAGAGTGACCACCCACGAGATAGATGGATTTGTGACGCCCTGTTGCCAAAAAGTCAAGCTTTTATATACCAGTGCTACTCAAATGGTGGTCCGTGGGCTGGTGGGAGCCGGCCCATGGCCAGCAACCAAGACAAAATCTTTTAATGTGTTTTTTATTACAAGTTAAACTGTCCACAATAGAGCCACGGCTTGATAGAATGTGCAAAAATAAGCAAGCTCATTTATCCCATTAAATGTTATGTTATTTCTTTAATATCAATAAAAATGTGCTTCCATAAGAAATATTATATTTTTAATACCTACCTCACAAGGTATTAACTTTCCACCAAGCCGGTCCCTGGGTGCCACTGAAAAAATATATACCGGTTCGCCTAGCACTCTTTTATACTATGATATAGTATAGTATAGCCTCACTAAGTTACACATTGTTATGAATTGTCAGCACTCTAATGCAACCTCTCAACTATATTACTTCATACATGCTAAGCCAGCAATTAAAGCACGAGAGTCCATCAAGCTATGTAAGACAAAAAAAAAACATTTAAATATTGGACAAAATGGCAAGCTATTTTGTAGTATTTGTAGATCGCAATAGGTTAACCCCCTATAGGATCCCGCTATGAGTTTTATCCTGGGATTTGTGATTCACCAATGAATAAATAAAATTAATAATACTTCCAATATTGTTCAATATCTTGAGCTTTCACGCAGTGATTTAAATCATCTCATCAGAAGATCCACCCGAAAAAAAGAGTGCCACAACTCTCTCTAGCACTCTAGCACGTATAGTTCAACTAGCATCCAGTTGGTCTTCTTGGTTATAGTGATGTCTAGTGAATAAATTTGACAGGCTTAGAAGTATTTGGCTACTTAAGTCTTTAGTTGTAATCCTGAGCTTCACCATCTTTCCCCTAAAATAAGCATTCTTATAATTGTACATAGCTTCAACTAACTGTTGAACTGATCTGTCATGGATGACGACGTTAGTGGTGCATTTTTCGCTATAAGCAACATCTTCAATGTGCCCCAACAGTTGAATGTACCTGTCACATCTCTCCAGTCGAGATTCAAACAAGAAAATAAGTCTGATACCGTAAATGCAGCCAACGACTTGTTAAAAAATGGAATATTAGTGGAAACCAATAGAGGGTGAGCTCTTATTAAAACATGTGGCTTCATAAACGCTCCTGTTGACCTCGGCGGTATTGGGGCAAAGTGCTCGCCTCAAAACTCGGGTGTTCTTGGGTTCAAACCCAGCCGATGTCAACTGATTTTTACTAAGCAATAAAAATCTGTAGGCTAGCACCAAGTTCTTCCTTTCGGAGGGGAAGTAAAGCCGTTGATCCCGTATCTTGATATAATCGTGTGATTCAGAAAAGTGCACGTTAAAATACATCATATAAACAAAAATAATGAAGGATCCTTTACCCTATAATTTATAATATAGTGAAATCTGCATCGAGCTTAAAAATCCTTGATTACGGCGGTCGAAAGGGTGTTTTCAAGAGACGTTCATTAATAACCCCTCTTAAA
Source organism: Timema bartmani (assembly GCA_902151455.1). Lineage (NCBI taxonomy): Eukaryota > Metazoa > Arthropoda > Insecta > Phasmatodea > Timematidae > Timema > Timema bartmani. The sequence goes on from CABFWB010001677.1 coordinate 90,759, forward strand.
TCCTATCTTAAGTCTAGAAATATAATTTAGTAGGATATTTTCGAGATTAATTATTTACAGTAGCTTAGCAATTTGTTTCTTAATGACTAAAGAACATGGCTTGAGTCTCGAAATCCCAAGTTTTTACATTGTTTTATTGGATTTTTTAGTCTAACAAGAGAATAAAAAATAGGTAGGTACCCGCCCAAATATTAAATTATTTTACTTTGATAGGCACTTAATTTTTATCAGTAGAAATTTATTGATGTGATTTCTATCAAACCAGCACTGGGTTTGCACTCAACCCTTCGGCTGGTTAGAGCTGCCCACACCGTCTGGTAGAAATCCCATGTAAGTCTACTAAAAGAGTTAAGAAAGTGAGGCAGTTTCTTGTTGCCTTCCTTATTGAATTTCTATGAGCGAGAGCAAAAGGGCCTACCAACTTTGTCAGGAAAGACAGACGTGAGACCGACGTCTTTACTTCCCCTCCGAAAGGAAGTTGTGCTACGGATTTTTATCACTCAAGAAAAACTCGTCAACCCCGACTGGGTTTGAACCCACGAACATTGGATCCTGAGGCAAGTACTTTACCCCAAGACCATTGAGGTTGACCAATAGAAATTATGTTACAGTAAATATGGGTCAAACATCGCTTACAAACGCTGACAATTTCTTTGTCTCTTTCTCAACCCCTCTATTAGCACATTGCGATGTAGACCACGTTCTATCTATTACAAGAAATGATACAGAATTGTTCATTTTGTTCTAATCTTGCTCTACATGTATACACACACTGATAGCCAACAGAGCGCTAACACCGGCTACCAGAAATAAAACTTGCTAAGTACCCTAAGTACAAATCTGTCATGAGATTCGAGTGATTGTGTTTGTGCATGCAGGTTGGTGTGTCTGTCTCTGAAGGATGCCCTGACCTCTGGTGTAGGCGGTCTGAACTTGTCAGTGGAGGACCTACAGAATGTGGCGGCACAGCTCCTCACGCAACAGAGCACGGAGAAGATCCCTTCGTCGGAAGAGACAGGCTCACATGTTCCTCTGGACAAGCAGCAGGTTAGATTGCATATTCTCGACTTCAGGGGCTTTGCTCATATTCTCAAGTGGTTTATTGACGGGGTTTTTTCACCATAGGCCCTAAAATTAACAATGTTCTTAGCTCATAATGCAACCTTTTCTATCCATCGCCCTAGCCACAATTAAATTGTATGGCAATTTAATGTTCTAATTGTTGGCAGCAATGTAACAAGCAAGCGGCCATCAATGGCTCGTCAGATACCCCTGTCCCCAGGAAGGGGACAGAAGACCTGGGAAAGTACTGCCGCAAGAAGTCTGGTAATCGTCCTCGGTCAGCCCCAGGAGACTCCCAGACTGAAGTACCCGGTGGAACTGTGGTCCCGTTTCAAGAGTTGGGGAGCACCAAAAACTCTGCGCCATCCAATCAGGTCAGAGGAGCTAGGTTTATTACAGGTCGAGAGCAACCAGGTAGAAGAGCAAGGTTTATTACAGGTCGAAAGCAACCAGGCAGAAGAGTTAGGTTTATTACAGGTCGAGAGCAACCAGGTAGAAGAGCAAGGTTTATTATAGGTCGAGAGCAACCAGGTAGAAGAGCAAGGTTTATTACAGGTCGAAAGCAACCAGGTAGAAGAGCTAGGTTTATTACAGGTCGAAAGCAACCAGGCAGAAGAGCAAGGTTTATTACAGGTCGAAAGCAACCAGGCAGAAGAGTTAGGTTTATTACAGGTTGAGAGTCCAAGAACAGAAATTTGACTGCATGGATAGTTCAGTTACCCGAGAATAGACGGCATGAAGGTTATTTTTACTCCACCTCAAGGCAAATGTGGGTAGACTTCCTCTAAATTCAACCTTCCTCAACCCCAACACATCAACTTAGTGCCTTATATGTGGGCAACCCAAACGGGTACTGAGATAAGGTACTTAAAAAAAAGGTTCAGAGATTTAATCTAATTCATCTGAGAAAATAACATTTTTTTATTTTTTATTCTCTTAACACGAGAGCTATAAGCAAAGAGCATAACAATTGTTACATATAGGGACTTCCAGAAAATATCAACAATAAATGTTAGCAATAGCAATCATGTTTTCCAACAGCTCAACACTAAAGATAAAGACAGTGATATGTACTTTTTAATGTGCTTGAAAACTACCGACATTATTTTATATGAGTTCCCGGAAGTATGTCGGCAAAACATGAAACAAGATTAAGGTAGGAATGTGAGACAATGTCAAGTGTTTTTTTGCAATTTTTATGGCAAAACATTTTTTATCCAAAATAAACAAAATATTTATTCAGTAGATATGTTTAGTTTGATGTTCTTCACATGTTGATATCAACATTTCGTGAATATCCGTCACTAGCCTGGCGGCAACAAACTTTTAAATGAGGAGAAGTTGTCACTAAATTCCAGGACACCCTTGAGAGATATTCAAGAAATTTTGAGGTCACTATATGAAGAAAATTAAATTATACTTTTGTACTGGAGCAATATTTTATTTATTTCGGCCAAAAAAAAAGTTTTGGCATAGAAACTGCAAAAACACTGACATTTTCTTGTGTCCCCTTTCATCCCCCCTTAACAGTTGATAGCTTATCAGACACACGCTAGGGAAATAGTTGCTTTTGTTCTTGGGGATGGTACTAAACCAGAGTACCACATCGGCGCCCACTTTGACTCCCAGAGCTCTCTTAGACCATTCGGCCGTCTGTGTCTTGTCGCCGGCCGCCCGCAAGTTAGTTGAAACGTTTGTTTTTTCCAACAGTCGAAGAGACGCGGGGGCTGGCCGAAGGGTAGGAAGAGGAAGCCAGAGCTGGTGGACATGAGACCACCCAAAGCACCCGCCACAGGCTACGTCCTTTACCTTAACGAGAAGCGGAAAAACTATAAAGACCTTCCATTCCCTGAGGTGAGTGCTTAGAAGCGTTCACAAGACAAGGCCATTTTAATCCTGATTCTTTCGATTCTCGATTACGGTTTCTCAACATTCAAAATTTCCATCCAATGTCACATTGAAATATCTTGTTTATTTATACTGCATTTCTTTGATTACAAGACGCACCTTAATTTTTCAATACTACCATCAGACAAAAAAATGTCACTATAAGAAAAATAAATAAAAATAAAACACTAAAATAGGTAAAAATATGTAAAAAAATATTTTTATTACAGAATTTATTTTACTAACAACAAAAGTACTTTATTTATCAGTAGGTATGTTATTCATCACTTCCTTCTGAATCATCATCAATCTGATTGTTCTGACCTGTCTTTATATTTACTATCCTCACAATATTGTCTTCCAAGACATTGAGAGCATTGGTCGAAAAAGAACTGTGTTTCTAAGACACCATCAATTCTAAGATGAACCCTGTTTTTTAGAGACGTTTAAATGAGGTGAAAAGCAGTGGCTTAGAATCGAAGAAATACGGTAAATAAATATCTAATGTGGGTTAAAAAAACTAAAAAGTGTATATTAAAATGTACTAAGACAAAATAGCTATGTTTTATTTACACATGGTCACATAAATACAAAGGTAATGTTGTGTACATTTACAATTTGCCAGGACTAAAGTGAATCAGTAAAAGAACTAATCATTTTCATAATGGAGGGTTATCCAATTCTGGAGGTTGCCATTTTGTCTAAACGCCAGAACCTTCACTTACCGGGGTTTGAAATCTAGGAATGCAGGTATTGTAAGTTTTACTCTTGATTGTTCGATACCAGTAAGAAATGGAGTATCAATCTTGATATCGTTAGTTGTAACGCTGTTGTAAGTTTTACTCTTGATTGTTCGATACCAGTAAGAAATGGCGTATCAACCTTGATATCGTTAGTTGTAACGCTGTTGTAAGTTTTACTCTTGATTGATTGATACTAGTAAGAAATGGCGTATCAACCTTGATATCGTTAGTTGTAACGCTGTTGTCAGGTGACGAAGCTGCTAGGTAACGAGTGGAGCAAGCTCAGTCTAGAGGACAAACGAGTGTATCTGGTCCAAGCCGAAGTGGAGAAGAAGAGGTATCGCGAAGAGCTCAAGGCGTACAGACAGTCGGACGTTTACCAGTCCTATCTGGACAGGAAGAGGAACAAACGTGAGACGTCACAGATAGATCACTTTGAATTCTGATTTGTTCACTAACCTACTTTTGTGTGGCGTCACTCTCGTGACAGACTAGACGTCCATTGACTGGGAGATCCTGGTCGGGTGTACTGAGGGTGGTTTTTCACTCTCTTTCCACACATGTGGGTACACTTGCTCTAAATTCAACCTTTCTTATCCCTAAAACCACTAATGCGGTTAGTACAAAGGCGTACGACCCGAATGGGTAATAAGACGCGGTGCTAAAAATTAAACTTTTACTATTTCACTGTTTAATTGTGGCCTATGCTGGAACATAGGGGAAACCCAACAACCAGACCCCAGGCCATTAATATACGACCTAACTGAAGATGGAAACATATCAATACTAAATAAAGTTAAACATAGATCCTATTTCCATTATAACTTAAGAATTAGAGTGAACAAAATCAGAAATGAAGACAAAGAAATCATACCTCTGTTGAAAAACTGACTTGTTACGCTTCACATATCTTCAAAGGGTCGACTCATCCCCGGATAGAATGTTTAAAAAATGTTGTTTTTAATAGATTTACCCTAATCTTATTTCACAAACACCCATCTCCCCTAACCAATGTAGAAATAACAATTTGATTTAATTTCTGTTCTAATTTGAAATAGAGCAGTAGGCCGAACCATCGTTTAAATTAGGGGTGTTAGCCGACACTTACCTGAGTGTTGCTGTAGGGGATATTGTTTTAAAGAGCAGCTTTCCCTGCCACAGGCAGTTTCTTCAGATAGAGAGTAGACCGTGTCTGCGGCAGAGAAATCTTCTCTTGGTGTTTTATCTATTCAAGTTTTACTTCAACCTCCCCTATTTTAGTGTAATTGCTATCCCTCATGATTTAAACTATAGTAATAACTTTTTTTAGAGGTGTTATTTTTTATGTTAAACAGATCTCCAAGAAAACGGTACCGAGGAATCCGATATGGACGCCACTGATGAGATCGAGGTTAGTTTTGTATTAATATGCACAGACTTGATATTTTGAAAACACCCCAATAGGCCAGGAACTCATTCATCCTAATTTAATGGGACAAAGACCAAACAGGATGATGGAAATTCAAGGTAATCCTTAAATTTGAAATGTTCACATACGTGTAGACCTAGTGCCCCGACCATTGGTTCACTGTGAGAGGGGAATCCCGAGTGATAAATACTTGTCGTGCGCTGAGAATCTAACCCGGGACTCTTAGCTAAGTAGACAGACATGCTTACCAGCTGAGCTAAAGTGTCAGGTCGAACATGAAATCTGGTTTTTACTCAACATAAAACAAATACTTTTTTTCAAACATTCGATTCCCACTCGTGAATATTTGATGTATTAACTTTGAATCCAACAAGTGGAGTTGGCACACCCCAGTACGACACACCCCAGTGTAAGTAACCTCTCTCCTCATGCCCAGGATGAAGACAATGAAGAGCTGTACTGTCGCATCTGTGACCAGTGGTTCAGTTCACTACACAACAAGAAGGAGCATCTGTACGGCCGACAGCATCTGCTGGTGAATATTACCACTAACATAACATGCACTGGCTCTCTCCGTTGTCGTCACCTTGCCATGTACCCTTGCCAAGGACGTGGACAAGTGTAGAGCTACCCGAGTACCTCCTCCCAGTCCTTGGTTCCACAGACAGAAATACTACCTCACGCGGACTAGCTTGTGCTGCGGGCGGTTATTCCACACAAATGCGGGCACACTTCCTCTAAATTAAACCTTCCTCAACCCTAACACTTTGGCGTAATTGGTATATAAGCGAATAGCAGGACGGGTAGTAAGACTTGGGGGTTATGTTCCCGCCATCTTACGTTATGATCGACATGATAGTTTTATTCTGCTTGTGTGTAATGTACATTTTAAAATGCTACAATTAACTTAATAAATATTTTGTTTTATGGTAGATAACCCCCGCATCGGTGGTCTAACACTCCACTCTTGTGTTGGGCTGGTCTGCCGGGGGTGAGAGATCTGGGTTGCAATCCCGGTCGGATTTACTGAGGTTCGTTTTTTTTTCTAAATGATCTACCACTCTCCCTCCACGCAAACTTGAGTACATTTCCATTGAAATTCCGCCTGCCTCATCCCCATTTCGGTAGTGTAATTAAAACATGGCTATAACCCGAACAGATGCTAGACCGCTAGCGGAAAATAATAATTGATATATCTCATGTTTTGGCGCCCAACTTCTGATAGTCCTTGGTTGTTCTTGTCGCAGTCCATCTCTGGCGAGTTCACCAAGGAGCGTCTGGCGGCAGCGGAGCAAGAAGGGGGTAGTTCGGGGTACTCCCTGTCCACCACGTCTCTGGACGAGTCTAGTCTGGACGGCTTCACGCCTCCTGGGGTTCCCGGGGGTAAGACCCGTAGACAGGAGCCAGGGGCCTGCCCCGCACCAGACATGACTGACTCCATTTGTAGGCTCATGACTACGTACTCAGGTGAGTGAACTCGCGATTCTCCCGACAGGATGTGGACATGATTCTACCCGCAGCAGCACCCACACCTCAGTATCGGATCAATATCAAAATAGACAATCTTTGTGGAAATTAGAGATTGGTTGAATCTGAGTCTTCATTAAATCCCTTTGCTTCTCGAATCTTGGAAAATAGTTTAAACATAAGAGGAAATATTAATATAAAATATAAATAGTAACTAAATGCTAATATGTTCAGTTAAGTGATAAAGTAATGGTCTAGGGTCTGGTTGTTAAGTTCACACTATTTATTATATTGGGGCTGGACCACCAGTAAGCAATATTAGAGGGTTCAATCCCTGGTGTAAATGTAATCCTCTAGGCCCACATTCGGAAAGCAGACACGGAACAGGAAACATTTTATTGCAAGAGTTGTATTTATTGTTACTAGACTGGCACAAAAACTTTGAGGATATAATTTATTATATTAAAAAAATCAGATAAAATTAGTTGTTTATATTGTTTCGAGGCTCACACCGACTCTTATCAATATTATCCACACCGACTCTTATCAATATTATCTTTTGATGTGAGGATGGTCATGATACTTTTCTTCTAATCCTAGAAATGAGTATAAACTCAGACACATTTTCTGTTCTGAGCGTTATCTTGTATCTATCTGATATCCCGAATAGTCAACCGAGATAATCTTTGGGTTTGACAATTTCTCTCTTGCAGAGCGCGAGCGTGAAATACGGAGCCTGAGTTCACGTCTGGAACAGGTACGCACTAAAAATGCAGAGCTGATGAGCGCCCTGGGTGAGCTGCTAGCACGCGAGGGCCGACTGAATGCCCAGCTTGAAACCGAGACGCAATTGGAGGTGACTCTGGAGCAGCAACTGCTGAGTCTTTGGGTTCTCCCCACCGCTTGCCTCTCTAGCGCCAACACCTCCTAGCACAGGAGCGCCGGTCCTATTGGAATATTATGAACCAACCCTTCGATTTTAAGTGTCTTCTAGTTTGAACCTTTGCTAGTGACGAGGCAGGCTGGTTGGGTACCGGTGGTTCTGAGCGTACCAGGGACAGGTGCCACTGGCTCGAGCCTCGTAGGATTGTATACAGGGAAAAGTAAAATGGATCAGGGTCGAGCCGAATCTTGAGAGTTCTTGGAATCTTCGAGATGGTGTTGCCACGTGTTTGGGCGAGTGGTTATAGCTCCAGTACAAATCGAAGATCCCAGACACCAACAAATAGATGATTGGATATACATAAAAATCCAAATCATCTATTTATTGGTGTCTGGGATCTTCTGTTTGTCTGTTTGTAACGAGGCTAGAAAATTACTCTCTCCGATAGCTTTGGTTGCGTCGTCTGGAGAAAACTAGGGCATTACTTGACTTATACTAAATTACTTTGCATCCAAAGATGATTGCAAATGTATCTATTTATATCTTAATATTGTGACAGTCATTTCATTTGACATATTGTCATTATTAGGTTTGTAATTAATTTTCATTAATAATCTGTTTACATATTTATACTGTTGTTAAAATAACTGCTTTCTGTTTCATGGTCAGCAAGTCATTGACTTTATTTCCTGCATATATTTTATTTTAGAGTTGACACATCTTGTTATATTGTGGTCATGTGGGCGCCAACTCTTCACAGAGAGTATAGTTATATCGTGGTCATGTGGGTGCCAACTCTTTACAGAGAGTGTAGTTATATCATGGTCATGTGGGCGCCAACTATTCACAGAGAGTATAGTTATATCGTGGTCATGTGGGTGCCAACTATTCACAGAGAGTATAAGTTATATCGTGGTCATGTGGGCGCCAACTATTCACAGAGTGTAGTTATATCGTGGTCATGTGGGCGCCAACTCTTCACAGAGTAGTTATATCGTGGTCATGTGGGCGCCAACTCTTCACAGAGAGTATAGTTATATTGTGGTCATGTGGGCGCCAACTATTCACAGAGAGTATAGTTATATCGTGGTCATGTGGGTGCCAACTATTCACAGAGAGTATAGTTATATTGTGGTCATGTGGGTG
>CABFWB010001677.1:103651-128763 GCA_902151455.1 Timema bartmani
GGGCTACACCATCTCGCCCCCCCAGCAAATAATTACAATAAAAGTTAGAACAAGGTACAACTAATATAGTGTACTGTCAAATCCATGGGCTGAATTTCAGGACCAGGTGTACCATGGAAGTCCAAAAGTTAAATAACTACACAATAAAAGTGTGCCTAAAATTTTATATTAAAAAAAAACACATAAATAATAACTGTGTTACAGTGTATGCTAGGCCACTTATATTCTATAAATATCTGCTCTTACCATTAGAAAAATTTAAATGGCTTTCAGGCAGTTAATAATTTAATATTCATAGATTTTCTTGGCCCTCTGAACCCCCACTTGAAATTTAATTCTAGCTACAGCCTTGGTTGTATGCCCCCTCCCCCCTTCCTTATAAAATCCAATTAGATTTCTAAGTGTCACTGCATCAATCAAAATTTATTTAATATCACTGTTAAGTTACCTCAGACCTAATTGTTTAAAATTATGTTTTAATCACTTTTTTTTTTTACATTTCAACCAAACATGCACTTTGGCAGGTTTATTGCCTCCTTTCCAATGCTGCCGCAGAAACACAAACTTTATAGTCATGTTTTTTGGGGTCATTTAGGTACATAAGGTCATTTATTTATAAAAGGAAATATATAATCGTTATCGAAAACTATGATTTGCTAACTTTATTTGTGCTCAAACCAATTCATGAAACTACTAATACACATTAGTCTTAGACTGATTACACTATGGTCCTGTCTTATATGATTCATCATAGTGGAACTAAGAAAGGTAAGCATTATGTAATGTATTAAAGAGCCAAGATCACTTCAAGATAATTAATTATATTATTATTATTTAATTCAATATAATTATGTTGTGAGCTGTATTGAATCTATTCACATTTAAACGTATTTACAATCATAAAATTTTTAATAGATTACAGCAAGGTATAACATCTAAATTGAAAATTTATTTTTTCAAATGTGTTCAAATATCCATTTGATACTTATAAATCTCTAAACTTACATCATCAACAGTGCAATTAATACACTTAGTGTATGGAACACAAATGTCCATATAATTATATAATAGATGATGATAATGTATAATACATCATGCAGTGCAAATATAATAATTTAATATATATATAACACTTTTTACATAATATGTGCTAGCATATAAAACCGTAACTAGTTTGAATTAAACGCTAAGAAGGACTTTTCAAATTTTGGTTTGCAGCAGTTGACTTGTAAAATTGAGTTTTCGCATTTTTGTCTTCATATGCTCTAAGCAAATGGTGGGAAGATCCAATAAGAAGAGGGCAGCAGAGGGAGTTGTTCTACAAGGGTGTAAGAGACCTGCTAAGTGCCCATGAAGTGTAAGGAAGTGTTGTACAGGGCATACTTTGTACCCATTGTCACACATGTAGCAGAAACATGGACATTGAATGTAAGAGAGACAAGGAGAGCATGTTAGCTGTAATCAGGAGAAACAGGATTAGGGTGAAGTTATACGGGAAAGAACAGGCGTACAAGAGGTGGAGTAGAGAGATGCAGCGAGTGTGCAAGGGAGAGGAGAAGAATGATGGAAGATGGAGGCAGTTTACTAAACTGACCCGGCCACAAGTTGGAAACAGTTGATAATGATCTAAGCAAAATCGCCATGGACAGAGAATAGTGAATGCGTCAAACACTGCATAACATAGCATGCTGTTATAAGAAAAGCTGTAATACTTTAGTAGAATGTAAGTTGGGAGGGGGTAAATACTAGGGTTGCGCGAAGCTTGGAAATGTTGATATTGAAGGTCAAATCTCCTTCCCTTCAACTTCGACAGTCAAAATAGCCTTCACATCTTGGAAACATTTCAAAAGAAGAAGAGAACTTTTATATATTATGAATATATGTGAGATATCTCACTAAATATGACATATTTTAACATAAAATCATTTTTATAACAACTACTAGAGAGTATTTTAAAAGCAACTGGTGATAAATGACATCTATAACGTTAGCAAAAATAAATTCAGATATGTCGGTAAAAAATAATATAGTGAGCTTTGTTTATTACTATAAAATAATATAGTGGGCTTTGTTTATTATTATAAAATAATATAGTTGGCTTTGTTTATTACTATAAAATAATATAGCGGGCTTTGTTTATTACTATAAAATAATATAGCGGGCTTTGTTTATTGCTATAAAATAATATAGCGGGCTTTGTTTATTGCATATAAAATAATATAGCGGGCTTTGTTTATTTCTCTAAACCTTTCTCTTTACCAAATTGAAAAGTTTAAAAATATCAAGTACCGATATTGTTATGTGACAAAAGAAACCCTCTTTTCAATTTCTACTTTACTTTGTAGGTTTTAAATCTTACATTTAAAGAGTGACCTCCAGACCCCGTAGTGAGTAGCGTATCAACACTTGAACCCCGAGTGATACAAGACAGCTCCAAGAAACCAACATTTGCAAAGTACTGCTTTCAATATGTTAAAATGTTAATTCCCCTTCCTAAAAGTATTTCAATACGTTCAACGAGATAGCAACACACTCAATAATAAAACCACACATTATACGAGACATTCAGTTATTTATCACATTTCACTGTCATTTTTTTTAAAGTCTTTTGATATACACGAGATTCAAAATCATATGACTAAAGGAGTCATGTCTATATGCATGATCCTAATTTATGTCTCAGACAATTAAACTTTCTAAAATATCTAAGTTGAGCTTACGCTATCAATAGTTGAAGTGTTGTGCATGTATTTTGTTTAGTGTTAGGAGTTACGGTGCCGGTTCTATTATTATGGTTCCAAGCTTCAATTATCTTCACAAACTGTTCTACAGCTATTTGGTCTCCATTATTTTTGAACACCTTGCTACCTGTTTGGGTTATACATAAGAGGGGGGTATAATTTAGAGGAAATGCCATCACATTTGCGTGGAGGGATAGTGGGAAATCAGTTTAAAACTACAATAATCTGCCAAGGCTTCACACACACACTCACATGCAGGTGGAATTGAGCGGGGGGAAAGATATATCATAGACGATGTATGAAGAGGCGGTATACATATGTATGGTCCTATATATGTCTCGTCTATACATAAATATTTCAAGGCCACTCCCTTAGTATCAAGATTAAACTTCAAGCAAGGATATATTTTCTGTTGCATTTTAACAATTGTTGTTTTTATTGTTGTTGTTACTAAAAGGTGTGTTCACATCCAAGTTAATAAGTTATTTTATAAAGTTGATGTGTTAACACACTCTTGAACCCAGTGGGTTATAAGCGTTTGGGACCACACTTGTAGCCAATTCCTCGGCCCCTGATCTAGCAACAAATGAAGGCTGAATTGTCGCTCCTGCCAAAGTTTCAACTAAAGGCTCTTCGGACATCGTCTGAAGCGGGAAACTTATTCAATCTTGACCATGGCTGAGGCTTTTAAATCAATCTGATCACTTAGAAAGAAGAGTTACCAATCCAATCATCTCAGTTCTGAGTCTGTCGTTATCAAGAAAAAAGTTTTATGGTGAGAGGGGGAGGGGGAGGATTAAAAGAAACTTTTTCTAGAACTTGCTCCTATTTTAATATTTAAATGTATTGGGTTCGAGCTTAAAATATGGTCTATGTCGCCCCCCTATATTCTCCCTTACATCAGTCTTTAGCTTTGTTTTGCAAAATAGTAATTACCTAACTAACTTGAGTCTTCAATTGTCATTTACGATATTTTATTTAATCTACCAGCAGATTAAAACAAGAACTATAATTTATCATTTAAATAAAAAGGTTTGAGTCAATTTTGTATAAATCTTGATTTGGTTTACAATTTTCGTGAAGATAGCGATGTTTCCCAAACGAAGGTTTTACTCTTGCCATGTTGGTAAGTGGCCTCTACGGGTTTCTTGTGCAGTGTTGCCACATCACTGCGTCTTCTTCTTGCTGGGTTTCTTGCTCCGCGGCAACGTGGCGTAGCCTGACACCTGGTGGTGGAAACACAAACTGATGAAACATGGCTGAGCTGGTTTGAAAATGTTCTAAGAATAAAATCTTGCTTGATTTACAAAATATTTTTAAAAAAGTTTATGAAAAACAAGGGTGATATTGTGTTATAAATGTATGCGTTTAAAAGCAAAGGTTTTTTAAAAGTAATAATTTAGCCAGAGCTAAGAAAAGAAACCAAAATGTTTCAGAAAGGTATGAAATGGTCTTAATTACAGGGCTGCCATTATTTTCTCACAAGAAAATTCCCTGTATTTTCCAGGTTTCCCAGAAGGAATTTCCATCTTACCAGACAACTTGGATGGAAGTTTAGAGGAATAGAATGTATTTTTTTCATAGAAATTGATTGGTTTGAAGTCGTGTAATATAGGTACTGTTTAAACAGGATTATTTGAGCTATCGGGGGAAATGTGTGTACAGGCCAATTTTCATTGAAAGGGTCTTTTATAAAACACAAAACTGGGGGGTTTTTTTACAGTCAACAGTAACATTTTATTATATTATTATTGAGTATGATTACGTGTGAGTAGAGCTATTAAGTTTTCTATCTGTCATGAGTCCCTTACTATAACTGCTGCCTCCTCTGACAACACTTCACACACACACACACACACACACACAAGCACCAACATGTGTACTCTACAAGACATGCTTAGTCTGGTAAGCTAGTTAAGAGAACTAATTAAACAACTTGATGTGGCTTGGAGCGGCCCACAACTTCAGGGCAGTCTCACAGCTTTTATAACAAGAGTTGTCCAACAGTGTCAATTTGAAGAATATTATTAAACACTTTTTCTGATTACTACTACTACACAATCCTTTAAAAAAAATCAACTTTTACTGTGTATTTTTCCAATAAATAATTGAATGGATAGTGGAGTTAAGTTATCACACAGCATATAAAGTTAAGGTATCACACAGCATGTGAAGTTAAGGTATCACACAGCATATAAAGTTAAGGTATCACACAGCATATAAAGTTAAGGTATCACACAGCATGTGAAGTTAAGGTATCACATAGCATATAAAGTTAAGTTATCAACCATCATGTGAAGTTAAGGTATCACACAGCATATAAAGTTAAGTTATCAACCATCATGTGAAGTTAAGGTATCACACAGCATAGTGAAGTTAAGGTATCACACAGCATATAAAGTTAAGGTATCAACCATCATGTGAAGTTAAGGTATCACACAGCTTATGATGGTTAATGTGGTTAAAATATCACACGATATGAACGCTGGTGAAATACCCATTTTTTTCAATTTGATCCTTTGAGATGGGACAACGCTACTCTCCATATTTCTGAAATTGACTCAAAGGAGTAGGGGGAGGGGGTATGTCAAGGAATAGGGGTAAGGGGGAGGGGGATATTAACTCTGGACTTGTCTTAGAGCTCGTGGGTCTTCATTAATTCTGTAGTCGCTGTATTATTTGGTAAACATGTCACAGTTACCAACAGGAGATGTTTTACAAAATGTTTTAAAACCTTGTACCAATATCTATGAACTATGTTCATTGGCACAGAACATAAATAGGGTTATTAGCACTCAGGACTACACTTCTAGTGAACTAATCACTAATAGCTATGGAGCCAGCCGAGACTCAAACCCAAGACTTTCATATATTTTTAGTCGTTGTTGTGAGGCACAATGTCCTGACGATCGTGAGCACGGTCAAGGTCACTAATATTACTGTCTTCGAAAATGTGAATGCTATTTTTAAAGTTACTTATATTTTTAAAATAAACACGATGATATAAAATACATGATGAATTACAAACCAGCGGTGGTAAAAAATGGGTTGGAGATTTATTAGTAAATGGCAACACTGTAATATTGTTAAAAGATTGTGCTCTATAAAATACTTGGGATTATTTACACAGGGAAGATACGTAGCGTAGCATGGTTGGCTAATAATCAAACGGCCATCCAATGTTACAGCAAGGCCCGAGCCAGGTAATCATATTCAAACCAAACAGTTACAAAGTTTTGATAACCAAAGCCGTAACGTCTGTAAAGTTGTATGATTCTTGACCCTGTAACGCATGCTATGCCCAGTCTAGTAACATTGCTATACATAGCAAAACAACACTACATAGCAACAAACGCTCATCAATCCTCCCAGTCAGCCAATGGCGCGGCGGACTTGCGTTTAGCGGCCGGAGAATGTGACATGTTCCTGAGTCTGAAACTGCCCCCTCTATTCTTCAAGATACTCTTCACCACCGGCGGGCTATGGTCACCTTCAGTGATCAGATCCCCACTAGACCGTGGTCTGCCCATCCCACTGTCGACTCTCAACGACACAGGACTAGACGACTTCTTCCTGGGGGGCGCGACAGGTTCCAGAGAGCAAGCGCTGGTGGACGAACCCCTCCTGTTGGTCGGGTCAGACTCGTCTAGTGATATCACAGAGGCTGAGTCTGGCTCCCTCTGGGGCGAACCCCCGTGGTGCCAGAACGGGAACAGGGACGTGAAGTGGCCGAGCTGATTCCTGGGCAGCAGCAGAAGACGCGATATTGGCGATTCTCCAGACTTCTTCTTTCCCGAGTTCTTGCGCTTCAGTTTGGGGGAGGTGGAGACGAACACCTCAGAGGAACCCTCTGGCCCCACATTCCGCACCACCCCTGGTTTCAAGACGAGCCGAGCTGTGAGCGCCCCTTGCGAGACACGAGCCTCCTCGTCCTCTATGATCTTGCGGGCGATGGTCGGGGAGGGGGTGAGGCTCCGACTGACTGTGGTGCTACCTATCACACCCACAGCAGCTTTCTCTGCAACCTCAGAAGAAGGAAAAGTTCCTGCTTCCGGTTTCACATCCTCCCCTGTCGGTTCTTGTGTTCTCAAATCGCCGGCGTGATTGTTGCCCCCAATATTTTCAAGCATGGACGACTCTGTCACAGACAGAGAATTCTCCATCTTGTCTTTGCTAAAAACACTTTCCTTGCTTGAATCCACCTCGACGTCCATGTTGGTATCGACGGAAACAGTCTCATCTGCGACGATAGGGAATTCGACCGCTAATGGTTCCTGCTGGTTCCTCTCCTCGACTGGCGGTGTCGGAGCCAGGCGCTTATGGTACCTACCTGCACGGCCGTCTTTCTTAAAGTTCACCAAGGCTTCAGAGGAACTTAAAGCCTTTTCGAGTGACAGTTCTTCAGTATGTGTCGGGTCTTGAAAACCTGAGCTCTGTTCTTGGTTCGCGTCTTTGGTCAATGTTTCCAAAGTGTCTCTTGATAATGAAGCCCCTCTCTCTTCCCTGCCCTTAATTTGGGCTGAAGTATTTATGGAGTCTTTATTTGACAATGAGGACTCACATCTGTCCATTGTTTCATTAGCAGTTGAAGGTTCATCGCAGGTCATAAGACTATCGGTGATTACAGCATCATCAATGTTGTTTAGCGAGGAGAGCTCGGGTGATACATTCTTAGTTTCAGAACCAGTCGTTTGAGACAAATTTGCTGAAATGCTCTCATTTTCTCTGACATTCATGAGATGGTTGTTACTTTCCTGACTTGGAGGCATTTCTTCGTTCAATTCGTCACTTCTTTCCGAGTCACGGGTGAAGTTTTCGGGAAATTTCTCGATGGCATCTTCCGGAGTTTGGAGGGAGGCTTCGTTGAGATCACTAATGACAATTTTCGGGTATGGTTGGGGTGAATCGCCGACTGAAACATCCTTCGGCCGAGACTTTTCGACCGGGGAAAGTTCCGGGGAAGAAATTTCCGCCAGATCGCTGCAACTTGTGTCGTCGTTCGTTTGTAGGATCTCGGCCACAGCTTGTGTCTCACTTTTTAAGAGGTTCCCTTCGGTTGAAGGAGTTTCAGAGTTGACAGGTGAACCTTGAAATACTTCACGGTCGACAACAAATGTGTTTGAATCCTCGGGAACAGAAGCTTCCTCTTGATGAATCAAGGATGTGATGTTGTTTTGTTCGGGCGAAGGCTCGAGAGTAAGATCTACAGTAATTGTTTCATCAATGTGATGTGATTCATTCAATAAGGAGATATCACACTCAGTATTATCTTCTAGGGAGGGAGAAGGGGGTTGTGATTCGTCTTTGTAAGATGCTGACGACTGTGGTGGAGTGTGTTGGTGTTCGTGTGTGATTGTGATTGGTTGTGATTGTGCGTGTCGGCGTGAAGGAGGAGGCGATAAGGTCGGAATGGACTGGAAGTTGGGAGGTGAGGACGTAAGTACGTCGTAGAAACAATCGGCTTCTTCTTCTTCTTCCACTTCAGAGGCTTTGTCTTGGTCAAAGCGGTCACTGTCCTTCAAAACAAGAAAAACAGTGCAAGGAAAACAAGGCAGTTGTATCATCAGGGCTGCCAACTTACCTGCATCTCTCGGCTGGCCAGCGCCTCGCCTTGATAGAATATACTAAACAGTGCAAGGGATTTTTTTTTAATGCCAAACAGATTGGATATTTATTTGAAAATGTTTATACATTACTCAATTAGCTGTGTTTTTAAAATGTGTTTACAAGCATCTAACTGTTGATAAATTTCCAAAGTTTTGATCTAAATAAATTTTCTGTCATAGATTTAAAAAAATAAATAATCATTATCGTGTGTGCATTTACAACCTTAAAAAACCCGCCTCGGTAGCGTAGTTAGCCAATGCGCTGGTTTCGTGTTGAGCTAGACTGCCGAGGACGAGGAGATCGAGGTTCGAATCTCACTCGGGTGAACTGGGGGTGCTTTTTCCTAAATGCTGTTTGACTCTCCCTTCACGCAAATGCGGGTTGACTTCCTCTATATTCAATCTTCCCAAATCCTAACCCATTAGCATAAATAGTACTTAAGCGTATAACCCGAACGGGTAGTAATACGCGGTGCTAAGTATATACAACCTTAAAAGTGAGAGAAGAATGGCCTAGCCTGTGGTAGAACATGGACATTCACTGTTTGAACACCGGAACAACAAGACAATTGTCCTGGGTTTGACTTTACTTCTAGGTAGAGTTCTATAATTCTTTATTCATCAGTGATTCGTGGCATTTGGAGAATTCACAACTTGTGGTAGCTCATCAAACAACATCGCACTAGCAGGTAAATAGTCACAGAGGCCTTGCAGGTCAATAGTCAAACAGGCCTTGCCAGTCTGAGTCGGACCAAGTATGTTTATTATATTTTGTTCACTAGTCTCCTGTCACTGTTTAGATACATGAGAGTGTATTTATAGTGATCTCCTAGTGACTCGCCTCCTGCCCTTGGACAAAGCTAGAGTAACCCTCTCACCTCGGGCACGGTGGACTTCTTTGCGACAGCCCCGCCTCGTGTGCTCTTGTTGCGTATGGACCGCGCAGACCCCCCGACAGACGCTGTCCTCACCAGGGGCTCCCTGCCTGTGATGAGACTCTCGCCCTTGCTGGGATGCGGGGCCCCGTAGAGGGGCTCAGCACTGGAGTAGCCAGAGCTCACGTCTTCCGATGACCGGATCTGGCTGCAAGAACAATAACACGGTTGAACCCGCAGCGAGTGGTCCGACACAAGACTCGCTAACCAGGGGGCTCCGAGTAAGGGGTTCCTGTAGTTTTATCATCCCCTAGACCACCCTCACTTATGCCCCCTAAGGTGATGTAATTAATAGCCCTTGTGTTAAACATTAACACACATAAAAAAAAAGGCACATGAGATCAAGGTAGGCAAGCTTGATACACACCTGAATGCCATATTGGGGTCCCTGGGCGCCCCGTGGGGCCTCACGTCCACATCCACCTCTGGGAAATACATCTCGACACGACCAGAGCCCGAGGAGGACCGGCGGGGACTGTACCCCCGAGGGCGCAGGTGTCTCGTATCTGCAACAAGCTGCTTGATATCACTCAGGAGATAGTCCGTTCTTTCACTGTGAGACCGGGCCAGGTTGAGAGGAGAAGGAACATACCTGGTCTACAGCATACCCGACGTTAGTGACACATTCAACCACCGAGCGCTGTAGACTATACGTAAGTGTGAGAAGATAACTGTTATTTTTACTCATTTGATAATGTTTCTGGTGTTAAGCTGTATTAAGGGGAAACTTATGGCACCCATTCCTGTCCAGTCGTCCCACAGTCCGTGGAGTGTCAGATCCGAACTGAAGGGGAAACTTACAGCACCCATTCCCGTCCAGTCACCCAGCAGTCCGTGGTGTGTCGGATCCAAACTGAAGGTGTGGACTGTTGAAGCACACACATTCAGTTTGAGTCGACAGTCTCGGACTTTGAACCTGATCAGACTGTAGACTGTAGACTGTAGGTTGCCGGAATATTCACCATACTGTCATCAGCAACAGTCCCAGATACTCGCTATGGTTTTGACATGGAGATGGAGGTTCAAATCTCGGTCGGGTCTATTGATGGTAGTTTCACCTGTAGGCTATGAATGTTGCAAATTGAACTGAAGGCCGGATATAACACAGTCTGGGACCACCGGGGACCCTCAGCCTCGTCTAAGAGAGAACATGTTTCTAGTCACCTGTGGGCATGCTCCCGTCGTCCACCTCATCCTCTGGGGTGTCTGTGAGGGCCCTCGTCCTACTGAGGTCCGGGATCGAGTCCTTGTCGGAGGAGAGGTCACTCAGACTATAGCTGCGTCTCAGCTGGTTCACCAGTCCCCCTCCTCCCTGTAACGACACAGTGGTGGACACAGGAATATTTCGAGGGAGGGACACGGTCCAAAGAGACAATCTTGCAGTAGACTGGACCACCAGTGAGAGGAAGGTCAAAGTTCAAATCTCAAACAAGTGTATTGAGGATGGTTTTCTCCTCCCCTCACTAATGCGGGTGTACTTTTTCTGAGCCACCCTTCTCATACCACCTCTTAAATATATCCATCAATACCCCTTATGTTATGATTTTTTAAATTATACCCTTGAAAACGTAAACTTACATTGGTCTGTCCCCAAATTTGATAGTTTATTTTTTTCAAATGTTTCCCTCATTGTGAGTTTGCCATGAAACACAGAAATTGTCTTTAAAACTTGCAAAGTGCGTGAAGTCGCAGAGCGCGAAGTCGCAGAGCATGAAGTCACAGAGCGCATGAAGTTGCCCTCCCGAGTGTTTAACTAAATGTTTTATCATGGATGACACTCAAAGTAAAACAGCCGATATCTTCTTAGTTCATGAAAGTCACACCATGTTGCTGTTTGACGAACAGTCCTGTACCAAACTGTCCTGTCGCAAACACAACCAGGATTAGTAGGCGACGGTGCTAGTGCTGTGTGTTGGTGACCTGGGGGTTGCATTCATGGTCTAGTCTCGGAAGTCAAACCATCTCCTGTCATACAAATAACAAGGAGTTGACCCGCTTCAGTGGCCGCACGGTCTAATGTGCTAGACTAGACTGCCGATGACAGAGAGATCGAGGTTCAAATCTCGCTCAGGAGTACCAAGGGCGGTTTTACTCAAATTGTTTTCCACTGTCCCTTCATGCAAATAGAGGTACACTTCCTCTAAATATAGCCTTACTAATCCTGTAATTAGTACACAAGCATTAGAAAGGCACATTTTTAGAAAACACGCCCGGTTCAGATAGTCGCAGCCGAGAATAATCTCACTCGTCATTAATTGCAGCCAGTCTCTGCTTGGATCAAGAATGGAACACGGTTTATATCTCAGTTGTGTGGTCCAAACACAGTTTCCAATATCATGATGTTCACTCTCTCCCCTCGTACAAATGTTGGTGCCTTCTTTCAATCAGTCTCATCACCCGCTTATTTGGGTTAAATATTTGAATGCCACGACTGCAAATATTGAACCCTGATGAACAAGACTTAAACTCTGGCTAGAAGGTGATGGCGATAGAGACCAGAGAGTGAACATGTTTGCAAGATCTGATGAAATGTTTGTTAGAGAGAGATACAATTTGATCAGTTGATCACAAGTGGCCGAGTGGTTTGGTCTGCCCAACACACGACTTGAGGAACCATGGTTCCATTCCCTGCCGGTGTCTAGAGTAAACTATTTGTGTGTCAGTCCTGTTGCTCGAATAATGCCAACTCCTGGCACTATTGTGGTCTATATCCCTGTGTACTTGATCATCCTTAAGTTTCTGGGACAAGTTGTCGCTGCCTTAAACAAGTGCAGGTGAGCCAACTCGAAAAGAACAAATGAAAGTGGATCAAAGAAAACTAGATATAAATTCTTATCAATATTTATAATATATTTCATTTGAATGATAAAATTATTTAAGGAAAACACACGGTTAAAATATTTATAACTGACAAACAAACTAACTAAACAACAAAATAGTCTTTTAAAGGAACAATGACTTTCACTCAAGCTACAGGCGAGTGTGAGTCAAGTTTTAGTGTTGCTTCAACTAAATAAGACCCGCCTTGGTGGCGCAGTTAGCTAATGCGCTAATTTCGTGTTGAGCTAGATTGCCGAGGACAAGGATATCAAGGCTCGAATCTCGCTCGGGTGAACTGAGGTGGTTTTTCTTGAATGGTTTTCCACTCTCCCTCCATGTAAATGAGGGTTCACATCCTCTATATTCAACCTTCCCAATTCCTAACCCATTAGAGCAATTAGTAGTTAAGCTTATAACCCGAACAGGTACTAAGCGCTAAGTATTAACTAAATAAGTATTTTAAAAAAACTCGAAAAATTCAAATTCATCCCAAAAAGTCGTTTAATTAATTTAGTTAGATTATATATTATTTAAAAGTGAAAATATTCCCTCAATACTTTCTTTTGTCAGTTTAAAAACTATATAACTTGTGCAATTTTATTAAATTTAGATAAAAATCTACAAAAAAAAAATCTTAAAAACTTATATTTGTACAAAAGATTACACTTTGAAGCCCAAATATTGCTTTACATTGCTCTAATAAGACCATTCTAGCCTTCACTCCAAGTGTTCTCTGTGAAATAAACAAGGGCTTGAACCCTGTCCGTCCGGCTCCACGTGTTGACCGACTGACTATGTCATCTATATAAACCCTCCCGGGTTCAATTCCCTGTCTGGATCTTATTTCTTTATATTTACAATAGAGGTGCGTTGAACCCAATATTTTACAAATCACAATCTTCATTTTACCTCCGAATCCCGAATCTCAGGGAAATGCACGAACTTAAGAGGAAATATAAATAGTTCATACATTCAGTTGACTGGTTGTTACGAAGACATGTTGGTGGGACAGCCGCACTCTCGCAAACACGGCCAGTGTGGGTTGAGCTGTGCTCGCAAAATATGTATTTACTATCAGTTTATTTATACATTCCAGCCACAAATTAAAATTTTCTTACAAACAGTTAATATATATAAACAATGAAATGTGAGCAAACCATCTTGTTGTCAAATTGTTAAAACAAAATGGTCTTAAACCCTTTATCCTGAAGGTGTGGCATTTTGTAACATCACAGAGACTGTTTATTTTATATCTTTCTCAAAATTACAATTATAAACATAATTCTTGTAGATTCTAAAATAAATGTACAAAATAAAAAATAAATATGTTTTGTATTTAAGTATACATGTAAAAACTTTTAAAGTTTCTAAAGGTTGTCTTTATTTTAACAAAAAAAAAACTGATCACGCATAAAATTTACAAAAGTAAAAGAATACACAACTAAATCACAACAAATACATTATTTTGACAAAGGCATTTTTTTCCCCTTAAAAGCACACAATATATATACAACTATTCCTATAATATTACATATCATAAAATAAAATCAATGCACATATTAATTATTATTGTATCAAAGGCCACACAACATCAAGTTTGTAGATGTAAAAGGCACTATCAAATATCACAAAAATACGGTACGGACCAAATTCAGACCAAATGGTTTTCGTCCTGGGTAAATTGGCACTAGAATCTTTTAACCTCCTTAATGTGGAGCAAATCAAACTAGTCCAAGGGTTACATGAAAACCTCTGTAGTCTGAGGGGAAATTTACTCTAAGTCTAAATAGACATCGCTCGAATCCAAACAGACATCGCTCGAAATCCAAATAGACATTGCTCGAATCCAAACAGAAATCGCTCAAAATCCAAACAGACATCACTCGAAATCCAAACAGACATCACTCAAAATCCAAACAGACATCGCTCACAATCCAAACAGACATCGCTCGAAATCCAAACAGACATCGCTCAAAATCCAAACAGACATCGTTCAAAATACAAACAGACATCACTCAAAATCCAAACAGACATCGCTCAAAATCCAAACAGACATCGCTCAAAACCCAAACAAATATCGCTCAAAATTCAAACAGACATCGCTCAAAATTCAAACAGACATCGCTCGAAATCCACACAGACATCGCTCGAAATCTAACAAACATTGTTCAAAAGACTTTGCTTTAATGCTCAAGAATAATTATGAATTATGAGCTAGATAAATACAACTAAATAATAATTTAGGAGTCAAATTGTAAAAAAATATTATTTATAGATGAATGTATTTTCATGAATATTAAAATATAAGGCCCCACCTTTTTGTGCAGTATAAAATCATGCACCTTTAAAGTAAAAAAAGAGGCTTGGCCTAAAAGAATTATGTTAGAATCTCTACAAATAAAATATACATAACTACAAAGACTCAGAAAGATCGTCATTAGGAATCTTTCCCTCCGAGCAATTGACCGATGAAGGGATCCCCCAGACCATTGGAACTGGGGCTAATCTTATCTACGGTACAAATAATGCACTAACTAACAATGTAACCTTATAGGAACATCACACAATTTGAGATAAAAGTGAAAAATCTAATTTTAAAAAGTCACACAAAAATATAAAATAATAAGTGCATTCAAATATATAAATAAAGAGCAAAATACATGCGTTTGGCAGGATAAGAGATTTATTTAGAATTAGGTTAATATTTCACCTTTTTTTTTCTACCTGCATCTCAGCGCAGAATTTACCAAAAGACCTAACCCATAAATGTGTACCCCTCGGACCCAAATATATCAGTCTTGTTACTTCGCCGAGGATACAATTTGAGCTTCCAAAAAAAAGTTTGAAAAAATATCCTCAAAGTGATCAAAATATGAAACATGTCTGCCATCACTGATCGGAGACCCAGAGGTCGTCGCTCTGGCTCGTACTACTTTTGCTTTTCTTGGCGGGCTTCTTGTTGCGGGCGCTGCGCCTGTTTTCCCGTGTACTCTTCTTGGGCTCGGGCAGGTACGCGGGCACCTGCCACTCCTCCTCGCTCGAGGAGTCTCTTAACGGGACATTGTCCGCCTCATCCAGGGACCTAGAGCGGCGCTTCCTCGTGATGGCGGCCATGTCCGGCTCGGAGGGCTCCGAAGAGGTGCGAGACCTCAGAGACTCCTCGGAGAGGGGGAAGGAGGGGGCAGATATGGTCTGGAGGGGGTTAAACAGAAACAAGCGAGCGTCAGTCGGGTGAGGCAAGCGTCGCATGCGATGAGAGCCACGTCACTTCTGTGGGCAAGGACAGGGGACGATACAATGTCTGTCAAATGTTCCCCGGGGCTTGGTACACCTTGACAAGTCAGAGATCTTTAAATATAGTGTTTTATTAATAAGTTGTTCTTAGCACCGGGTCTTACAGCTGGCTTGGGTTACACGCATATGTTCTAATTACGCTAATGTATTAGCAATGAGGGAAGTTTAATTTAGAGGAAGGTTACCCGCATTTGTGTGTAGGGAGAGTGGAAAACAATCTAGAGAAAAAATCTCAATACACCCGACCAGGATCAAACCCCAGTCTCCCCGTTCTTGTTAGCCCAGTCTATTGTGATGGTAACGCATTAGAGCATGCGGCCACCGAAGCTGGTTATTAATAAGTATAATTTAAGGAAAAAGCATTCCATTTAAAAAAGACCAGCTTCGGTGGTCGAATGGTCTAAGGCGTCACTCTCACAACAGACTGGATTGCTGAGGATGGGGAGATCAGGGTTCGAATCCTGGTCAAGTGGGCTGAGGGTGGTTTTCCATTCTCCTTCCAAGCAAATACTAGTACAATTCCTCTAAATTCAACCTCTCTTATCCCTAACACATGAGAGTACTTAGTTAATACATGTGTACTGCCCCAACAGCGAGAATAGGTGATGAAGACCAATTATATATTTTTTCAAATTTTGTTGTGGTATAAATTATAATATAATGTATAACTTGTCAAGTCCAGAATGTTGTCCCAACGCCGCCCCTGTAAAGAAGCAACGTGGTTCTCACTAAACTATGTTAAGGTTGGTAGTACAGCCAACAAAGAGCTTGTTGAACTAAACAAGCACCATCTACAGAACTTAACACTGCCAGCAAGTTCGAGGACTGGTTCAGGCGATCTAACGCAGGGAATAGGGCCCCAAACTGACGGCTTTGCCCCCTAGCTCAAAACAATAAACAGCCTCTTACCTCGGACCTGGAGCAAGGAACTACTTTTATCTGTTCATATGTCAAGTCATGTGATCTTCCGCTGTCACTTTTGATAGATAGATAGTATCAATACTACTTATAAAATAACAAGAGTAAAGCTATAAAGTTGGAAGGAATAGAACTGAGAAAAGTACAGGGTGTAAAATATCTTGTAAGAGTGATTGAGGAGAAAGGAGGAAGTAGAGAGGATTTAATGAAAAGAGGACAGCAGGGAAAGTTGTTCTATAGGTGTGTAAGAGACCTGCTATGGAGAGTTGTTCTACAGGTGTGTAAGAGACCTGCTATGGAGAGTTGTTCTATTGGTGTGTAAGAGACCTGCTATGGAGAGTTGTCCTACAGGTGTGTAAGAGAGACAAGAAGAGTATGTTAGCCGTCACCAGGAGAAACAGGACTAGGAGTGAAGTTATCCAGAAAAGATCGGGAGAACAGTGGATAGTAGAGATGGGAGGAGCAGTTAACAGCAAATGTGCAAGTGAGAGGAGAGGAATGGAAGCTATTAAAGGAGCAAGAACGGTGAAAGAATAGAGTAAGATGGAGGCATTTTACTAAAGTGACCCGGCCACAGGCCAGAAACAGTTGTTGATGACGATCATGATGAGTTAAATGTTGACTACAAACAAAATAAGTTTGAATTTGTATTTTCTATGAAAATTGACCATAATAGGGTTTGTTAAGTAACTTAATAATTCAAGTGAGACAAGTTACTGCTCAGTTGAGTATTTGAATTATAAATAATTACTTATAAAGATTATAAATCAATATCATTTTACTGCGTAGCTTCCAACCAGTCCTCAACTTGATGGCTGTATCGCACTAAAACAATAAAAAATATGCAAACAATTATTCCTAAGCAAATAAAATAAAATCATTAGACGCACAAAACAAAACTGGAATTTAAAAACTTAAAATAAAACATTACTGTCAGTGCTTCGAAGAAAGGCCTAAATAAAAGTATACCAAAGTAAATCAAACACTAATTAGTTGCTGGTAATTAGTGACATGCAGCGCCATCTCTAATTGATGACTCCTTCACCAACTAAAAAAAAAAACAATGCTCAGGAGGAGTCCATTCTGGTGTGGAACAAACTCAAAAAGGTTTTGGATAAAATTAAAACTAGTCATTTGTTAGTGGTTTTTGTAGTTTTCTATGGTTTTTTATTTGAGGTATTTAATGTGCCCTTTCTGAAATGATTAATTATATAAGCACACAAGAATTTCTATGAGCGAGCGCTAAAGGGCCTACCAATTTTGCCGTGAAAGGTGTTTTTACATAACTTTCATTATCGACACACAACCAACAGCTTTACTTCCTCTTCGAAAAAAAGTTGTGCCAAGGATTTTTTACGCTAAAGAAAAATTTGCCGATCGGCTGGTTTTGAACCGACGAACATCGGGTCCTGAGGAAAGCACTTTACCCCAAGACAGAGGTGGATTTTTTATAGTTGAAATATTTGTACCCCGGTGCCCTCTCTCTGGGTTCAATTCTTGATAGGGTTGAAAAATGAATCATTGATAATATTGGTGCTACCATTTTCACCTGAATTAATGTACTGGGGATTGGCTGGTGTGTATGATCTAGAACCAAGCAATTGCATGAGTCGTATGCTGACGTATGTTTTATTCGAAAAGTGTTCATTAAATAAACAAACAAAAATGATACTAAAATAGATTAAAAAGGCCCCAATATAGTTTATATTTGACAATGATTGTTAATATAAAGTAGACAAGAATGTCCTCCTTGCAACCAAACAAAAGATAGGGAGGAGGTCCCACTGTGCCTCCCACAGGAAACTGTTAATGACAGGTTGGGTTATGTCTGCTGTAATAAATAAAGAGGTGGTTAACCAATAGAAGCACAATTAACTGAGAGGTTAAATATAATCCATAGCTAACCACATGGTTTGCTGAGTGCAGGGTCTGGGTACTAGAGCGCTATAAACAAAACAAAGAGAAGCGCTGGATTCCAGACTTGATAGTGTCAATACTCTCAGAGATAGAACATCCTGGGGCTCGGTGTTCACGAGATACCCTAGCGTTCGATGTTAACGAGACCCCCTAGCGCTCAGTGTCTACGAGACACACCCTGGCACTCAGTGTCCACGAGACACACCCTGGCGCTCAGTGTCCACAAGACACACCCTGGCGCTCAGTGTCCACAAGACACACCCTGGCGCTCAGTGTCCATGAGACACACCCTGGCGCTCAGTGTCCACGAGACACACCCTGGCGCTCAGTGTCCACGAGACACACCCTGGCGCTCAGTGTCCACGAGACACACTCTAGTGGTACACTAATGGGTTAGGGATGAGGAAGGTTGAATTTAGAGGAAGTGCACTCACATTTGTGGAGAGAGAGGGAGAAAGAGGGAGAGAGAGGGAGAGGGAGAGAGGGAGAGAGGGGGAGAGGGAGAGAGAGAGGGAGAGAGAGAGAAACCATTTAGGAAACACTACCATCAGTACACCCGACCGGGATCAAACCCTGATTTCCCCACCATCAACAGTCTATTCTATTGCAAGATGATGCCTTAGACCATGTGGCCACCGAGGCGGGTGGGTGTGTACAATTAAATTACAAAATGCAATATCCCCTTTATGCCATGAAGCACCCAGAGGGAGGAAGGGACAGGCAATTGTCCCGCCAGAGATGCAAATAACTGAAGTGTATGAAGATGTACATTGGACCAAACCTACCTTGCTTGGTTCCACTATGTCACAGGTTATAAAATAGGACCATGGTGTAACAGGTCAAGGTAAGACTGCTTAGGTGGACGGAGTGAATATTTCCACAGACAAATTAGAGCTAGTGTAGAGCACACTAACAAAGTCCTGGAATCCAGCGCGCACACTCGAGCAACTGCTGCTATGCAAGCTATGTGCAAGGTTATATTTGTGTGTAAGTGCGTGGTGAGACATAGGAGGTGGGCCTGTGCCCTGGATACTAACCCTACAGACCACTGCCGCACCAGTCCTACCAACAGGCGCGGATGTCGGTAACACTCTTCTTGTGTGCAGGGCAAATTGTACCGCAACCCTCAGCTCACCAATTCCGGGAATATATACGTATTTACAGTAGCGGTTATAGCGAGTTATGTTAATGTGTTAATGTAGGTTAGGTTAGACTACAGTGTTGTATCGGCAGTAGTGGTTGAAAATAGCAACTTTCTTCACAAGGACTCCCTGCCCTACGTTCTCTCGACAGCTTCCTTTGTTGGGTATCACAGAGATGATCTGGGAACCTGTCGTAGGGAGCTACTGAATAAGTCTCTAGTGTTCAACACAAGGTTAATATAGACTGAATTTAAGAGGGGGGAGGAAAAGGAACTGCACTGGAACTACCCCGCAGCGAGGAAAGGAAACCAACGCATGGGAATAAAACATCCCAGTGCAGTCGATGAGAATTGTATCTTGGCCTCTCGGATCACTTTCTTCTAAACTGTTTGTGTCGGTAGCACTTCTGTGTATGAGCTCAGTCCGTCTTGGCAGAGAGGCAGCCTTAAACTCGTCCATTAATGAACATTAATAAAATGAGATACCTGTTCACGCAACAACAACAAATGTGTCGTGAAGACTGAGCAAATGTATTTCCGATAAAACCTAAATAGTGTGATTTGTATGTGAAAACCTTGTAGTTAACTTAAACCTATCATCGCACCAAGATGGACCAGTTGGAACAAACAAAACCGGGCAGCAGTTGTAAGAACATTGGATGGCTATGCCAAAGGTATCGGGTTCAATCCCCATGTCCGGACATTATTTTCTTTTTATTCAACTTGTTTAAATGGTTTCTTAATCTATTGTTTACAATTAGGAATATCAGAACCCAATTACCCAATTTAGTGCAAGAGAAGAGAAGATGTAAAGAAAACACCCTCTTACCTGATAGACCAGTAACGAACTCTGAGGTAAAAACAAAAGAAAACAAGAAAATCTGACAGCTCCAATTCAAAAAAATTAACCATACACAAACAAAGAGATAATTTCACACATTTGATACATTTTACGAAGAATAAAGCCACATTGACAGCTCATGCTGACATGTGTTGTCAAATCTGTCCAGTGGCGAATTGTGAAATGTTGTCAGAGTATGTGAGGTATATTAGAACTGTGCCTGTGAAATGTTCTAGTCTTACCGACAAATACAATGTGAGTATTTCCTTCAAGCAGAACGTCGGGTACAGTCTTTATAAGCTCCGCGTACACTGGCAACACTTCACTGAATCATCCAGTTGGGAAATTCCCCAAAAGAAGGGTCGACAAGCTCAGAAGATGATTATGTAATATCTTCAGTTTCTGTCCTCATGTCATATTTACCAATAAATGTGCAGTATTTATCTATTGCAATTCTAATTATCACTCAACCCAAGGAGGTGTGGCGATATTTACAATGGTAAACACAAGATGAGACAGGGATGGATATAAAACAGTACTCATACCTGCTAGATCTATTGTAGAGCCCTGGACCGGACTGTCGTCTAAAGGAGGAGCAATAACCTGGGTGATGCTGGGGTAGAGATCGTCGGGAGGCAACATGGACAAACACACATTTTATAAACCTATCTTCACACTGGCATGTCACGCAGCGCTTGTGTTTTGTCAACAAGACAGCAACATGACTGTCTAGTATCATAGCTGCTGTATCAAGGACGAAGTTGTACTCTAAACTTCACTACTCCTGGAGTTCTCAACAAGACAGCAACATGACTGTCTAGTATCATAGCTGTTATGTATCTGGTTAGAAACACACACCAAGCCTATTATAAATTAACGAGTTTGTTAGGAAGAGATTATTTCATTTCTTCACCAAGGGTTGGATCAACACAGATTGCTTGTCAAAGTACGGGCAGCTTCTAAAGGTGCCCGAGGCAGTGAAACCTCACCGAGTGTCTTATCCCCAGCGTCACCAGTTATCACTCCTACTTTCCACCATTGCTCTAGAAAAACACACAAATCAAGCACAGCACCGACCTTGATGGCTGTCTGCATGAGCACCGTGGTGGCGTAGTTCATGCCCTTGGTCCCCAACTGGACCACCGTGTGGTAACCTTGTTCCTTCGCCTTGGCGATGCACTCGTCAATATCCTGCACGCACACAGAACACACTCACAGCTGGTGGCGCATCGACGGGTGTCTCTTAATGTCAGTATTTTACACAACACCGTTTGAGTATATCAACCAACTTAACCTAAAGCAACCTTAGATAACCATAGCACTAAGACTGTTGCACAGTCTAAGCATGTCACTCTCGTGTCAGACTGGAATGAGGAGTTCAGGGTTCTAGTCTTAGTCAGGTGTGCCGAGGATGGTTTTCCTTAAATAGTTTCCAGCTCTTCCTCCATGCAAATGTGAGTACATTTTCTATGAAATGCTATCTTCTATATTGGTATCCTATTATTTTAACTAATGTTTGTGTATAACTTGAACAGGTTATGATGTGTTACTAGTCTATGAGATGTGTACGGAGCATGGTGAATGGTGCAACACTGTGTTACTAGTCTATGAGATGTATACGAAGCATGGTGAATGGTGTAATGCTGTGTTACTAGTCTATGAGATGTATACAGAGCATGGTGAATGGTGATACCTGTTCTCTGCGACTGAGCATGGGGTGCACAAACTTGCGGTAGAGGATACTGGAGCCCTTGGTTGCCGGGGACAGGAGCCATAGGACCAGAATTATCTTGATCTCGTAGTAGAACGGGAACCTTGTTCAACAAAAACACAACTTACAGACTAACACATACGTCTCAATCACATGAGCATATAGAGCCAACAAGAGCTAGTATACAGTGGACCAACTGATTATGCCATAACACGTCTTACAAACAATTTTAACTCCTGAAAACACACAACGTCCAGTCCCAGTCATCACTACAGAGCAGAAAACCCCCAATTTCATGAAAGATCATTTTTTTGGCCATGACAGGAATCAACCCCGGGACCTTTAGCCAAGAGGTGCTAATAGCTGAGCCAAGGTGTGTGACTGACGTGCATGCTCTATGCTACTTTATGACCTTACGCACCAAGGACTTCCTGATTCTGATTGTCCCATGATCGGCTCAAATGTAATCTTAATAGCATAGTCCGACTCGAGACAATGGGAGATAGTGATACAAACCTTAATGTGCTAAGATTCAAACTAGAGACTCTAAACATGATGTGGTCGTCTTGGCCAGTACTCACTAGAGCGTATTTACAAGGGGGTACGAAGGCTACTTTTAAATGCAAATCAAAGTTGAAGTATAGCAAGCGTGAAGCCTAAGATAAGGTTTTCGTTGTTGTCACATGACACAGCTTTTAATTTTTAAACTATCCAATGAGTGCATCTTTGTAAAGAGACAAGTTTAGAGAAATAACAAAGCCCACTATATTATTGTATAGTAATAAACAAAGCCCACTATATTATTTTATAGTAATAAACAAAGCCCACTATATTATTTTATAGTAATAAACAAAGCCCACTATATTATTTTATAGTAATAAACAAAGCCCACTATATTATTTTATAGTAACTAACAAAGCCCACTATATTATTTTATAGTAATAAACAAGGCCCACCATATTATTTTATACTGACATATCTGAATGTATCTCTGCTTACGTTATAGATGTCATTTAATCACCAGTCGGTGTTAAAATATTGTTTTAGTTGTTATAAAAATAATTATTTGTTGAAATATGTCAATTCCATTGAGATATCTCACATATGTTCATAATATATACAAGTTCTCTTCTTACTTCGAAATGTTTCCAAGATGCGAAAGTTATTGTGGCTGTCAAAGTTAAAGCTTTGCACCCCCCTAGTATTTAATGTGCACTTTCTAAGCACTGTAATAATAAACTTAACCTAACACAGTAACACTAAATATCTAGAGGAATCATAATACCTGGACCACAGGGCCAACAAATGAAAGACATAGGGCCAGTTTCATAGTCAGATTTAGTACGCCTCAAGTGCGGCGCTATACTAAATACAAGACGTCACCTACCTGAAATTGAATGGAATGGGCCAGTTTCATATNAAGTGCGGCGCTATACTAAATACAAGACGTCACCTACCTGAAATTGAATGGAATGGGCCAGTTTCATATGCGAAACTGGCCCATTCCATTTTGGTCTAGGTAGGTGTCGTCCTATATTTAGTATCAACCCGAACTTTAGGCTCACTAAGTCTGACTATGAAACTGGCCCATAATATAGAAATATAGACCCCAGCTGGAATCAAACCAGGGTCCTCTCTATTGTCAAGCGACAACTCGAGTTGGAACCTACCAAAAGCTGAGGAAGACATCTGTGAAGGTCTCTGCAGACGTGAATAGTGCAAACACAATCCAGTACATCATCCATTTTACCTAAAACAGCAAACCACATATTTGTTATTAATGAAATATCTAATGCAGTATTTCCGAAGGGGGCATGCCACCATGGCACTGAGTTTTTATTAATCATAAAACATGTTTAGATAATAATGAGTCTGATAAACAAACACAGATCAGATCGAGATGTCGATGCCTTTAATAATCCTTTCTTTCTCTGTCACAACTTTTAGCTACCATTGTAGCTCTGTTAACATTTTAAACAGCTGTTTATACTTTAAAAGATCACAAGTATTTGTTTCTTTTGTTTTATTAAGAGCTGGAAGGAGTACACGGAGTAAACCAGGGTTTAAAAAGGAGTATGTTGAAGTTATACCCTAATTTTAGTCGAAAGGTAACAATAGAAGTTGTTTTTGTTTTATATGAAGTGATAATAGTTATCAAAAGTGACAGTTGAAGATCACATGGCTTACTGTATGAATATATTAAAATTGTTTTAGTAACTAATTTCTACTGTTCTTTCTACAAAAATCATACTCTACTAGATCTACTTCCATAGGAAGAACCTTATCTGACAGCTAGAACAGTTACTAGATCTACATTCATAGGAAGAACCTTATCTGACAGCTAGAACAGTTACTAGATCTACTAATATAGTGACCATTATGTTGACCATTATGAATGTATTCTCTAGAAAGCCCTTTCTAAAAAAAATTCTACTGTAGCCTACAAACTAAAATTACATTATAAGTGATTTCAGTTGAATCAACTTGGTTTATCAAAATTTAAGTTTTACCAGATTACTTAGAATTATCTTCATATTCTCTAATAATATGTTTAAGGTTTATCATCTGTACAGAGAGGATTAATGTTATCAGTTCAATTGAAAGTGTGTCATAGATAATCAGGAGCTAAAGAAAGGGAGTTGGGAGAGGTTGGGCAAGAGGAACAAAGCATCGACTCCCAATACAGGCATCTGCATGTGACTTACAAACTAACTTTTAACTTAACAATAGACACAACACCATGTCCCCTTACGTCAAACACCTTAGCTTGTCTGCTCACTCAACTAAAGGTCCTGTGTTATATTCTTGGCATGGCCAAAAAACTTATCATCGGTGAAATTCGTGTTTCTAATTTCACAGTGGTGAAATAACGGTCAGGGGGCTGGGTGTTGTGTCAGTCATAGATATATGTTAGTTTGTAAATCGTGTGCTGATATGATCATTCGGTTCAGAAAGTGCTTGTTAAATACCTCAAATAAAAAACTGGTTTAATATGTTATAAAATGTTTTCTCCATCCTTGTTTTAATGGTTGGTCAGTAGGAGCTGAATAGCCTGTAATTCCTGTTGGTTTGTGTTTAGTACTATAAACTACCAGAGTGCCCTCTAGCAGGTGTGTGATACTATAAACTACCAGAGTGCCCTCTAGCAGGTGTGTGGTACTATAAACTACCAGAGTGCCCTCTAGCAG
>CABFWB010001677.1:134765-146593 GCA_902151455.1 Timema bartmani
AGAGAGGGTAGACGTAGAGAGAGGGCCGGAGTAAACATGCAGTAGATATAGGAAATGTGTATCAACGATAAAGTAAAAGTGATCACAGTCAATACAGACTTTAATTGCATCAAAGTGTAAAGAAAGAAATAATAAAGCGTGTACAACATAAACAGTTGTATTTATATCATCAACATTCCATATCACAATAATTGGCGCTCAAACACGGAGCTATAAATACCAATTATATCTAATATTATTCCATATCATCAGAATTGTCGCCCAATATCGGGGCAATTATATGTGAATAATACCGTAATATAATAATTGGCGCTCGATCACGGAGCTATAAAAAACCAATTATACATCAAACATTACCATAGCATTATAATAGGCGTCCAACGCGCGACCGAAATATAATAATTGGCGCTCGATCACGGAGCTATAAAAACCAGTTATATCAACAAACATTCAACTTAATCACAATAGGCTCCCCATCGCGGGAAATTACTTTATCAAAATCGTCGATAACGTTACAATTGTCGCCCAATCGCGGGACAATTAAATAATTAAATCATCAACATCCGATTACGTTACAATATTAATAATTGACCGTTAAAAAAAATCACAAGTTCATCAATAATTGACCGTTAAAATCTTCTGAAAAGTTCATGAATAATTGAACTTCTGAGAATAATTCATAGTTATGTTTGTTTTTAGATACAGCTGATATTTGTGGAGTTGTGGACGAAATGCTAAAAATGAAAAGATGTTTTATTTTGTATGTTGTCTTGACAAACACTGAATTTGTAATAATTGGAGTTCATTGTGAATTTGTAATTGTGATGATCACATAGTATTTGTTTTATTATCGAAATCAATTATGCCACCCAAACAAAATGCCAGCGTTCGGGCAGGACAACGTCTGTCGGGTCTGCTAGTTATTTATAAAATTCCTGCTCAAATTCTGTGATGTTTTCGGCAAATATTGAAGAACTGTTGAATATACTATTATTTCTACTGAAGCAATCTTTGATATTTTTGCTATAAAGAACCTAAACACACCTCGCTAGTCCGTGTCAAGGTGTGAATGTCCTGTTATCAACACCCACAATCTCCCAGTCAGGTAGCAGGGAGTCACATCACATACTTGCATGTATTCACACGTCAAGGTCACGGGTCATGTCACGACACTGTGTCAGGTCACGTCGTGAGAATAGGGCGGGAAGAGTCTGGCGAGCTAACCACCCGTCTAACCCTGCAATTCAAGGAAGTAAAGGGACAACGTATAAGCTTGGTAAGACTCACCGTGTGACGTCAGATGTAGACAACCACTACGTCATCGTCGTAGAATATCGTGATCCTGATCTGAGGCTTCGGCTTCTGGGACATGGCGAGGTGTCGAGCGCCGCGACGCCTCAAAAAAACCCCGTGGGCAAAGCTGAGATTGCCCCTGCCAGGCGATTATCTGCACGACTAGACAAACTCAAGACCGCTATCCCCAGACACGAAGAGTCCGTGACGTCATGAGGTGGAGAAACAAAAGACTGCTGCTGGCCGCGGGTCAAGACGAGTATGGTCACGAGCGAAACTTTACGCTGTAAAGTGACATTTCCGGGGAAAGTCGCTCTAAAATCACTGTGCAGTGGTACAGTCCAATTCTCATAGGAAGGACCTTATTCTCGCGGTCAATATGATAACATATATATATATAACACCGTGTCTTACTACACATTCGGGCTATACGCTCCCACGCTAATGGTCTTAAGGATGAGGAAGGTTGAATTTAGAGAAAGTGTACTCGTATTTGCGTGGAGGAAACGTGGAAAAATTACAACCAACCAAGATTCGAACCTCGATCTTCCCGTCATCGGCAGTCTAGTCTACTGCGAGAGTAGCGCGTTTCCCATGACTTGGCGTATGAATACATGAAATGCTATGGACGCACCGTGTTGGAGGAACCCTAGCAGTAGACCTCGTCAGGTTTTTCAGAAGGAATTACCACTGACTATTATGAAGTCCTGACAATGTTGTTTAGAACAAGACGACTGGACGTAGGTCTTTAGAACAAGACGACTGGACGTAGATCTTTAGAACAAGACGACTGGACGTAGATCTTTAGAACAAGACGACTGGACGTAGATCTTTAGAACAAGACGACTGGACGTAGATCTTTAGAACAAGACGACTGGACGTAGATCTTTAGAACAAGACGACTGGACGTAGATCTTTAGAACAAGACGACTGGACGTAGATCTTTAGAACAAGACGACTGGACGTAGATCTTTAGAACAAGACGACTGGACGTAGATCTTTAGAACAAGACGACTGGACGTAGATCTTTAGAACAAGACGACTGGACGTAGATCTTTAGAACAAGACGACTGGACGTAGATCTTTAGAACAAGACGACTGGACGTAGATCTTTAGAACAAGACGACTGGACGTAGATCTTTAGAACAAGACGACTGGACGTAGATCTTTAGAACAAGACGACTGGACGTAGATCTTTAGAACAAGACGACTGGACGTAGATCTTTAGAACAAGACGACTGGACGTAGATCTTTAGAACAAGACGACTGGACGTAGATCTTTAGAACAAGACGACTGGACGTAGATCTTTAGAACAAGACGACTGGACGTAGATCTTTAGAACAAGACGACTGGACGTAGATCTTTAGAACAAGACGACTGGACGTAGATCTTTAGAACAAGACGACTGGACGTAGATCTTTAGAACAAGACGACTGGACGTAGATCTTTAGAACAAGACGACTGGACGTAGATCTTTAGAACAAGACGACTGGACGTAGATCTTTAGAACAAGACGACTGGACGTAGATCTTTAGAACAAGACGACTGGACGTAGATCTTTAGAACAAGACGACTGAACGTAGATCTTTAGAACAAGACGACTGAACGTAGATCTTTAGAACAAGACGACTGGACGTAGATCTATAGTCAATAAGATCAGGAAGTCCCAGGCGCTACTAACCCAGGAGGCGTGATGAACGGCCAATGAAAATAAAAGGGTAGGCAGGCTGTCGTGTCTAAATTAAGTCTCCTCCCCCCCTCGCTGGTGCTGGTGGCGGAGTGTCTAGAAGGGGGTTATATTTAGCAGGAGCTGCGCTTCTGTCCCCGGACCACGCCACCAACTCCAACAGGGCCCTCACACACAACCCCCATTAACATTTCACAGGCAGGGGTGGGCCTAGTAACACACCTTTTTGTTGCGAGTGGAAAAAATTCATAAAGAATTTCACAAATTAATAATACCCTTTACCCACAAACTGTAAAAAAAATATTGTTGGCATTATTGATGTTTTTCTAACTTTTTTTTGTTTTTTTATTTTATTTTGCACCGCGTCTTACTATCCGTTCGGGTTATACGCTTAAGTACTAATTACGCTAGTGGGTTAGGAATTGGGAAGGTTGAATAATAGGGGAAGTGAAGCCGCATTTGCGTGGAGGGAGAGTGGAAAACCATTTAGGAACATCCCCCCACCCCCCAGTTTACCCGACCGAGATTCGAACCTCAATCTCCCCGTCCTCGGCAGTCGAGCTCAACATGACTAGCGCGTTTTTTGTTGTTTTTTGTCTATTGAATTTGTCTACCGAAAACTTTATCAATCTAAAGTTGTGCTTTTTTGCAAAAACTTTTTTCTCCAAAATTGGGCAAGATTTTTAATTACCTGACCTTGTGGGCGATTGATTACAAGAGCTCTCTCTAGGTAACAAAAGGTTGTTCTTACAACCACAATTTCACATTTTTATGGGTAATAATCTTAAAAGATCATAATTTGTCAAAATTAAGAGTTTTTCCCCTAAAAATAAAAAGAAACTTATATTTAAGAGTTACAAATAGAACATTATTTATTTTGCTCAGTCAATTCAGATGAGCTGTGTTAATTTATTTAGTACTGGTATGTAAACTTGAGCACTAATTTATATGAGTTTTTTCCATCGTGATGTCCTAAGTATGTCTGATTATTAATGTTTTATGCCTAGTCAATTAGCGTTAAGTTTCGATTCAGACTGCTGTTATTTTAATCACACACATAAAAACTAACCTAACAAAAAAATGTGTAAATAATTTGGAGTAGTAACATACACTTAAATTATGTATCTTATTACCTCCTGGGGGGGGGGGGGTGAGAAATATTTTATTTAGGATTTTTTGAAACCGCGGTGGGAGAAGAAAGNGGGGGGGTAGTGAGATATATTTTATTGAGTATTTTCTACCCCTGCTGTTTGATAAGAATGAGATGGTATTTTTTCCATAGGACGCTCAGATAAAAGGTGTATTAGTTTTGTATCCTCCCCTAGCTTGACGACTCTGGTCAAGACTTGAACCCAGGGCTCACTGACATGAAAGTACCAGATCATACTGTTTTTTAATTGCATTAAGATCTGCACCACGTCTAAGTGGTGCAGTAGGGAAAACGAAAGTATAATTTAGAAGAGGTGTACACGCATTAGCATGGATGGAGAGCGGGAAATAATTGAGTCACACTCAATACACCCTTGGCAGGGATTCGAACCCCATCTCCCCGTGAGACAAGATTAGACGAGCCTGTCACTTAGTACACGTGTCCACAGGTGTGGGTTTACGAGTTATAGTTTGTCAGTTTGTCAGGATGTATATCTTCGTAATAACAAACAAATAAAGTTGCGAGTTTCAAATATAACAACCTAAAATGGTTTTTTTCAATTGCATTAATTAAAATGTTTCATTCTCTCAATAATCCCTGAAGAGAGATCGAGTAATTTAAACACAAACGAGTCTTAACTTGCTGGACATGGTAGGCCTGTTTCTTTTGTTTAGAATGTGCCCGTTTCCTCGCTAAAAACAGAGTTTAAATTATTCTTCCCTTGAGCGATGAAGAAATCCACGATGAATCGACAAAATAAACTCAAAAACTGGTCTGCAATTCAGATGTTTCGAGAATCCACACACTTACTTGCGTATATTTTCAAAATAAGTTGTTAATATCCTCAATACCATGTTAACAATCCCCTTTGTTCAGCTGTTATATTTGTTTACATGCAACAATTTAAAATAACGTCGATTAAAAAGCCTATAAATGGGGCAATAGAATATGCAGACTTGAAAATCA
The DNA here is from genome assembly GCA_902151455.1 of Timema bartmani. Lineage (NCBI taxonomy): Eukaryota > Metazoa > Arthropoda > Insecta > Phasmatodea > Timematidae > Timema > Timema bartmani. Next base: position 139,863 of record CABFWB010001677.1, read on the forward strand.
ATACAAGATCAGCTGTTGAGATTTTAACGTTTATCACAAAAAAAGTTCGGAAAACGCGAATAGAAATTAGTCAGATAGTATTGTGTGATGCATAACACATATATAAAGATAGCTAACTTCAAATGATTAAGCATATTTTTAAATAATTCAAACGAATGTTCCTGCCAAACAAAATGAAATAATTTTAACGGTCAACCGAAACCATAAAAAATATTAAATTACTACCATAAAACTAGCAATCAATACTTACATAACCAAGCGGGATACTATCGAAGAAATCATTGTAGCTTGTTATATCACTCTAAATAATTCAAACAACGACTTAAACCGTAATATTATGCCAGAGCCATCCACACACGACTAGCTACGGAACAGCCATATTGAACTGAGCTGTGACGTCAAAATGTTTTCGTCACGTGACATAATATCTGTTTCATTTGGAAGGTTTTGGCTCAAAAGTACTTCTCAAGGCTCCTAGAGTTCGCGAGCGACGTATTTCTTCGTCAAGTATCAATGGGTTGAGACGAAACAATGTGAGTCTTTCGCGGAGAAAAATATCGCATTTGTGGAGGTTTTTTAATTGGAAATGTTTGAGTGGTAAATGTGATGGCGAAAAAATGCAAAGAGCTAGTGGATTAACGTTTTTTGTTAGTGATTGAAATTACGAACCAGAAATAGAGAAATATTGGAGGGGGGAAGTGATCGGTGTAGCAAATCACATGGATATCAATAAGCTACAAAAAAAATAGATATCCAGGTAATTTTTTTTACTGCGAAGACCTTTATATATTTAATCTCCTCACCTTTCAAGAACCTCATTCATGATTTGTTGTGATCACATAACATTTTTTGTAAAAATATAAACTCGAATACCAGGTAACGAGGGAATTGATCATTTAAATTAGTAGATTTTAGTAGATTTTAAACCCTTTTCGTGTCGGTATCATTGTTGAATCGTGGGATATGTGGTGGGCGGGTTGCGTACACACTATTCCATTGGGGTCGAGGGGATTCAAAACTAAACATTTGTCATTTCTAAAATAAATAAGAAAAGAGTTATTTAATTTCATTCTTCCCGTTTTATTTAGTCAGAGTAATACAGAGCAATATTTGTGGTAGAGATATATTTATATATAATGTTGACGGAGTGTTTGGGGTTTGAACCCCGGACCGTGGTGGTCTTTCACGCGTGTATTCCCCAACATAGCTCTACGGCCGGGATTCAAGATTTATGATCCTGATCTTGAATCAGTGAAAGGGAAGAAGGATATGCCGACTTAGAACGCATATAAATACAATCCTGTAAATTTTGGAAAATCAATAGTATTTCCAAAAGTTGTAACAATTTTAGTAATGGTTTTTCTAGAAAAATCTAGAAAAAAAATTCTTAAAAGTAAAATTAAAAGCTCTTTTCGGATTTTCTTTATCTTTTCTTATTCCTGAAATATTCTTCTCAAGAATTCCAGACTTTTCTTCGTAGCTGTACACGGACCAACTAGTACCTCTTTTCTCCACTCGGAGGCGCCACCTGCCTGCTCCTGCCAAGATCGATGTAAGTCAGGTCAGGAATGATCAACATGGTCTCACTCATAGATAAAAGTATGCTGTCAGAGTCAAACCTGGTCGTTCTGAGCGACGCCTGTTCTTATCATTTCAGTTTGTGAATTAGTGTTTTAAAGTCACCCCACTTTACTATTGCAAGAATTGATTCTATTAATCTACCATCTTAATCTATGATTATGATGAGTCAACTTATTTATTTTGTTGGCATAGTGAACCATTTGTTTTCTGCACTCTTTTAACGACGCTTGCTTGCCTTGTGATTTCGAAACTTCATCCGAAGAGGGGTTTATCTTGATGGGGATGTAGGGGAAGGGGGAAAATGAAAGTGATTTTGCAGTTTTTATAGCAAAACTTTGTTTGGTCAATATAAATAAAATATCACTTCAGAACAAACATAAGAGTTTTATTTTCTTCATATGCTGATATGAACAGTCGTTGAATCTTTTTCATGAGTATAGTATTGGATGACAAACTTGTTAAATGAAGGAAAAAGTTGTCATTAAATTCATGGACACCCTCGACAGATATTAAGAATGTATTATTAATATTATATAATATGTTCAATTAAACTAATGTTTTGAGTAATAGCATTTATTAGAATACGACCAACCATTGCCATATAAAATTTCTCCCAACAATGAGTTATTTTAGATACAGTTTTTTCACCCTCCTGAAAACCTGCCATTTTTTTCATACGAGGTTTTGCATCTTCACCGAAGAATTATTATTTATATTATAAATAAAATGAGCAGTTATTCTGGAATATCTCTGGTCTACCTGTTAATAACACAAGACATATACATTCAAGGACTTTTTTTTTATCTACATCCCAAGAAGATTTTTAAAAAATATGTTTACAAAAATCAACCTTAAGAACAAAATAATGTTAATAAAAAGTAGGGACTATTTAGAATATTCTAAGAATTTATGGTTTTTGGTTTCAAAGTTATATCTTTAAAACTCGCCAGATAAAACGTAACTGCACTAACATGGGGAATATCAGTCTTGACTTGCTGTGACGTCATATGTAGGCAAGTTGTAGATCTATGTCTCAATATTGTAGGATTATGGAACAGGAAATGGGACCATTAATGTTTTATTAAATTTCTTGGACTGATGACTCTGAAAGAAAGACACAACTGAACTATTCTTTGTTTAATATATTCGTGTAAGTTTAAAAGCAATTTTGCATGCTTCTTCCGTCAAAGCTATCTAGATACTATTATTTTATTTATCTTTGTAGTAAATTACATTTAACAGATATTCCTAAAAAGATAAAAATCAACTGCGCAGTGAAAAATAAAGTCAATGTAAATCGGTAGACTATAAAATCGCTATAACATTGATTAAAATTAAAACCACAAAATAGTGTTATTTCAAAACCCGCTGCCACGCACGTGGGCTCTATTTACTTAGAAATTATACATTTAATTATGTACTTTTTGCGTAACTTAGGCTCTGTGACAGTTAAAATGATCGCTTTGGATGATTCTTTATAACTCGAATGTTTGCGAATGTCACAAAATAAAACTTCATGCTATGACTAACCAAATACATTACAATAACGAGTAACGACAGAATGCTTCTGTTAAAATTATTTGCAAACAACAATCTCAGAAAAAGAGATTCAAATCTAAATCCTTATCCAAACAACATGAGCCCGCCATTTCTCATAAATTAATGTTTTAGCAAAATAAAACAATTTCACACTATCCATCGAGTAATTAACTAAAATGTATTTAATAATGTTTAATATGTTAACAAACAGAAACATGGAGGATTTTACTATTATTTTGGAAAAATCACTGTATACATAACATTTTCGTCTAGCGTAATTTGTTTGCTTTTAGGTATTGTACATATAATTAATATAATTATAATACACACGTACAGAACATGTGACATGTTTAAATAGGGTCATTAAATATAATATTCAACAAGTAGTACAATTTGCATGATTTAATTACAATAATATTATCGTTTTGTACAAACATATTCTACTTTTGGACGCTTCTATAAGAAAATATTCTAGTGACGGCCACATAACACGCTTTTAACCGCTGGAGCAAAGAGTCAAACACAAAGCTAAGCAGCCAACTATTGTTTTTCAATATTGTATAAACGTCACAACGGGTGCGACAACACGAGACACACGAACACGCCGCACGTGTATGATTCACGAACCACAAAAGAATAAATACTCCACTGTAAGATGTTCCCTTCCGTAGACTGTACTGCGCCCGCCGCCCACAACCACGCGATAATCTACCGGGCAGATTAGTTTCTCCTGGTGGAACCAAGATGGCCGTCCATCCGTTGCCATGGAAACGCGGGGCGTGGCGAGGAACTGTCAAAGAGGCGGGGCTAGGTAGAAAGTGTCTCCAGGCTCTCACGAGCCTTGAGATATTGGAGGCCATGTTTTCTACCGTGGACACGACGTGCTGCCATCTAGAAAGTGTCCTGTGAACTAGTGTTTCTCCTGTTTTTGTCAACAGTATCGACAGAACAATCAAAGACTCGTTTGCGTTCTTCTTGTTTTATATTCGCCACTCATTCGCATTAATGTTTTGTTCTCTTGATTTTCGTATTTCTCTATTGTCCATTTCTTGTTTGTGTTAAATAATTGGTATTATTTGAAAGAATTGTTTCCATTAGGCTAGTCTTTATGAGAACCAATTTTCCCACGAGAGTTTGTTTTTTAAATGAATGGGACTCAATTTGGTATGCCATCTTCATTAAAAAGAGCAGGGCTGTCGAACTTGTGGCCCTCCCTATCTATGGTTCTAGGCAGCCCACGGACCTTGTCATGAACCAACATACAAAGCGGCCCAGTTCGTATTTTTTATAAACGTTGCAGGAAGACAACATTCGTAAATTGGTCATTACTTGGTGAAATCTAGCAAGTTAGTTTGGTGTACCAAATTGTACTGATTACTGCCCAAAGATCGATCCCCAAAGCTGGTTAGATAAGTGCAACGTTTGTCAGCAGGCAATGAAAAGGAACAAACACCCGAGACATCACATTCACCGATACAGTTACCATCTATTCTGAACGCGACTTCAACTAAAGATATTATCTCACACACACACACGTCTTGATTCTAATCTTTGGTAAAAATATAAGACTAGCATTTTATGTAATCTTGATTTAATTTTTATTAAAATGATTCTTCTATTTAAGATGGTGACAATATTGAACTTTGTGAAATGCTGCCAGCTCGTTATTTTCAATGTACAATGTGGCCCTTCTTGGTAAAACGAGTTGGACACCCCTTGATATAGACCATCATTAGCTTCCCAAAAAAATCTGCAATTAGTCTACTAAATAATGATTTAAAAAGTTCTACAGATGTTACCTCTGACAGCTGTCCCCAAGGCGAGCATCGCAGAGAAACAGATACTCTTATTTTTAGTCTTACTTAACGTGCACTTTCTGAACTGACATTATATCAGCACACGACTTATAAATCAACTTAAATACAGGACAGGCACAGCACCCAGCCCCCTGAGCGTTGATTTATCACTGTGAAAGTGGAAACCCACGTTCCAACAGTGCTAGACCAACATTTTTCGGACCTGCTGAGAGCCGAACCCTGGACCCATAGCTCATTAGACAGACACAATGTTGTCGATGCGTTTCTTACAATTCTAGAAATGAGTGAAGAATAGATTTATTTTTATTGGGTTTTTTTTGCGTTGCGCGGATCTTAATAAAACAATTAAATTGAAGGTGATCTGGTGGTCTAGGGGTAGGGTGTCAGACTTCTGTGCTGGGGTCTGGGTTTCAATCCTCGGTCCCGGCACAGATTTATCTGATTGCCCAAACCCTTCCTTCACCTCTGACAAGACGTGTATTAATCACAACTTGTCAATGTGTGGAATGTCAGGCCTCCACCGTGGTTCGGATCCCACGTTAAACTGTAGGTCCTCCATTTCATCTCACAATCACCCTACCATTACACATTAGCGTATAACCCGAACGGGTAGTAAGACGCGGTGCTAATAGTAGTAGTATTAAATTCAAATGCCATTTCTCAGATATACAGGTTTTGCTCTCGTCGATAGTCGAAGTCGTGATCCCTGGATTTGTAGGAAGACGCGCTACCGGAGGAGAAATGACATCAACAATCTCGACCACGGCTGAGGTGGGGGGGGGATAGTCTGCTGCCAGCTCCGGGAGGGTCGACTATTGATTGTTCCGGAGTTTACTGGCCGTCAACTCCGGGCCCGGAACACGGGGGTAACAACTGCCAGTCACGAGGGGAGTGTTAACACTGATCTCTACCGGGTCCCTCGCAAACTAGTCCACATAGGACTGTACAGTACCTGTAGAGACTACTAGAGCTCTAGTGTCTGAAGACAGCTCGTTGGAGTGGACAGGGGTTGTTATAACCCCGGGGGAGGGGAGGGTCTTTGTCAGCAAGCCTCCTCTCTCCACCAGGGTCCACAGAGGCGGAGGGAGGGAGGAGGTTTGTTACTCGCTGCCGGTTAACTGCGCGCACTTGTGGCTTTAATTACCCCCTTGCCATCGGGGGAGGCGGGACGCCGGTTCATTAATATGGATTTAATTTAGATATATTACAATTCCAGGTGCTCGTATTGCTGTCCTAGGTTAAGTTTAGTTTATAGCTCACGTTCCGATACAAAGCAGTGTTTAAAAAGTGCACGTCTTAAACTGCAACATAAACAACTTGAGACTGGCATGAGATTGTTACGACTTGCTCTAATGTCATCTCTTTCTTTCTCTCCTTCACTCTTAGTTCCTCTGTGTGTGGGCGGTAGCAAAGGAACCTTACCGAGAAGTAAAATAAACTTTCCCTTCCCACAGGAAGATTTATTTTTAGACACAAAATAAGTCTTGAAAGTTTGCTTTTAATAGCGATCCCTGACGACAGAGACTCACCACCAGAGTACTCACCTAGACTCGACTAGAGTACAGTCCCAGGTGTTGGTAGCCCAGACTCACTACCAGTACTCACCTAGACCCGACTAGAGTACAGTCCCAGGTGCTGGTAGCCCAGACTCCCCACCAGTACTCACCTAGACCCGACTAGAGTACAGTCCCAGGTGCTGGTAGCCCAGACTCATCACCAGTACTCACCTAGACCCGACTAGAGTACAGTCCCAAGTGCTGGTAGCCCAGACTCACCACCAGTACTCACCTAGAC
>CABFWB010001678.1:0-80869 GCA_902151455.1 Timema bartmani
TGAGAGGTTTATTATTGTACACTTACCAAGATAAATGTAAATTTAGATACCGGTACTAAATGTATAAATTGTATTCATACCTGTTGTTTTGAAATGTCTCCATTATCTTGTTAGGGATGCAAACAAATAAAACAGTATCATAACCATGCATCTTAACAAGGCAGTAAGAAACCACATACTGCTTTTTTTCACTGGATGATAAACAAAATAGTGACATGCAATTTAACTAAAAGGAAATATGCTTATTTTCAGGGGTAAAAATTTAGAATTTGGTCGTTTTCTCAACAAAATCAAATTCTAGAGCTAATTTTACAAAATATAAGATATATTTATTTTTAGATAATACAAACAAAGTGACGCGAGACACTTTAAAACTAAAACTCGAATTTCTCAGTTCTAAGGTTTGTGTATATACTGCCTTTCTTCTGAGCAGGGCAGTAAATAGGCCTATTGTGATCTCAACCTTTCCCATTCCAGTACCTACAACTATAGCTGTGTTATTTGTGTGTCTTATCTGACATATGTATTGTTTACTTTGTCACATTAAAGTATAATATTACTTCAGATAAAGTAGGCCTATCAGTTTTAATTCCTTAGGCACAACTTATTTCCTCTCGATAAGACTGACTTTTCATAACTTTAGTATGTGTCATCTACCGTTGACTGTACAAGTGTACATAGATTTTCTTGCAAACCCCATAATGATGTGGCCACTTTTCATCCTTTATTTGGAAATTCTAATTAAATTTCTAAAGCAAAGATTTGTAGCCTAATGCACCCTAAATGTTCAAGTTCCATTTTAGTGAACAATTCGTTTTAAGACAGTCGAAACTCATTGGCTGTTTCAATTGAGTTGTTACGTTACATGAATGTCAAGTTGATTGTGATCCCAGCGAAACACTAAATCATCAAGTTAGGCCGGGTTGGACGGATGTAAGTTCTGACCGTTCGACTAGAAGAATGGACATATCTGAATGACCCGTCATTGTAGATTCGGTTCTTTCTTAGACATTGCAATGGACACGACTGTGGCAGCAGCAATTGTGCTCACGTTTTAAGTTGAACAAAAAAGAATGCGGTCAAAATAGTCAAAAAGAGTGGCTGTTGAAAAGAAGAGACTGGGATTCAATCCCAGTTGGGTGCAGTGAGGATGGTTTTCCTAAATAGTTTCCCACTCTTTCCACACACAAATGTGGGTGCATTTTCTCTCAATTACACCTACCTCACCATTAATCCATTAGTGTAATTAGTACATAGGTGTAAAACTCGAACAAGTAGTAAGATGCAGTGCTAAAAAAATATATTTACACTAGGTTCCCGATAATTAAAACACTTTATGACACGTTTGTCAAATTAAATTCCAATGAAAATCAAAGCAGAGGTATTCGGAACTGAGGAATAAACCACTGTGTCAACTGATACATCCACACATAGGCCAGCATGCAAGAAGGTTAGTGAATGCTTAGTGGACCGATTATGTGGTCCCGAGCACTCGCTCCACCTTTTAACCTATGAGGACGCAAGCAAACCCACCCTTGTATCCACTTGGTATCCACTTAGTGATATGACCGTTTAGCCTGACATTGTGCATAACCGGATGTTTTTTTTCTGTCCTCGGCAGATAATTTGGTATGCCAGCCAAACCAAAGGGTTTTATACATACATGATGAGTCTTACCCAGCCTTAGGGCCTAAAGGTAAATTCTAAATTAATTATTATTACTATGGATCACTCAGACAAAATAAATCTTGTTGAGCTAGAGGCTGTATGACCTTCAAGTAGAATAATGGCAGGTACCTCATGGAATTCATCAAAAGAATTAGTTATGCTGCTCACAGAAACTTCCATAAACCATTTTGGAATGTGTTAGAACATTGAAAAACTGCTTCTCAATACACCAGTACAGATTTTCATAGCCATTGTCATACAATGTTTCAAGTTTAACAAGTCTACTCGCATTACACTAACACTTAATACTTTCATGTTTTTCAAAAAATGTTTAATGTCCATCACTACATTATGAAAGCAAGTATGTCAATATGAAAGGCTGTTGGTGATTATCAGTAGCACTGTCTGAGCTATTTAAATTAAAGTGTTCTCAAAGTATTGATTCATTTTTACTGAATTAGTATAATTAATAACTTAATAAGTGAGAACAGACTAAGTGTTTCCAAACACTTTGTGAGTTTATGTCTATATAAATAAGTTAACTTTTTTATTTCTATTAATGAGGTATTAGAGAAGCACTTTCTAAACCGACCAATTATATCAGCACAGGAGAATTTATATGTGCGAGTGAAAGGGGTAGCCTATCAAATTTACAGGGAAAAGTATTTTCACATGCCACGATCAAATTTACTTCCGCTCAGAAGGATTATGTGCTACAGATTTTAAATGCTCAAAAAAATCTGTTAACCTCAGAACGTCAGGTCCTTAGGCTACCCCTTTACTCCAAGACCAGAGGTCAACAATAAGTTAGCCTGTTATATCAAAAATATAGTGTATTTCCCTCCACTACATCAATCACTTGAATTAAGTGTAGCCTACTTAAAAATATAAACATTTAGCGATCTTTAATCTGCCTTGAATCCAACACCTTAGCTTAGTCGGTGGCGCGGGTTTTGAGATAGATTCCCGGCAGAGCTAAAAAATGTAATATTGGTCAAATGTGGGTTTTATCTTTTCAGTGATGAATCAATGGCAGAGGGACTAGAGGCTGTGTAAGGCATGTATCAAACTTCGACAGACTAGCGGGCCACAGTAAAAAATATATGGCTTGAATAAAAACTGACCAAAGCCACTTAACAGTAATGGATGTACAGTAAACCTTGAATAGAGCCTACTCTTCTATTGTTTTTCAAAAATGTGTACATACAGGCATCCTAAAAGAGTTTAAAAAAACATATTTTCTACAAGCCTGGAGGAACTAGCCTATTAAGCAGGTTACATTTTGTAATATTGTAGATTGTAGTTAATACTGTGGTACTCTACCTAATTAAATTTAAAAAAGTGGATATACTTTAGTTAAGAAATATTAACACTAGGCCTGGTGGAAAACATAGTTACATTGAAAGATAAATGAGAATGTGGTAATATCTATATGTTAGGAATAAATGCAAAACACAAAGACAAAAGAACCATCTTTAAATTCAAGTAAAATCACGTGGTTAAAAGCAACCTTTAGAGCGAAAAATGTATAGGGCAACATGTACACTTGATTTCTTTAGTACTAGTCTAGAAAATAGAATCAAATACAAACCAGACTTTTTTTATTTATCTCTCAAGGACGAAGCACAATTGTTTTTCTCGAAATAAAATAATTCGTAAGAATGACGTAGAAAAGATGCCGGCATTCGAATTTAAGATAGAATAGACAAGTGACAGCCGAGTGAGCCGACAAGCTTCAGAAACAAAAAAGTGAACTTTAGGCTTATTTCCCGCCAAATGATAAATTATTTTATCATTTAAAAATTAAATGTTTATTTCAATTTAATTTAAATTATTTAATATATCTAAAAAACTACATTAAAAATTAAAAATAACAGTGCAATTGAAAATTACACACATTTTAATAATTTTGTATACTAACTATTTATCCAAAAGAAAAGATAGGATTTTTTTTTAACTTGGTCTACTCTAGAACCACTGTATTAAAACAAGGATTAGTCTTCTCCAAATTTATCTCAGGCTTAATTGATAAGCTTACATTCTTACCGTTAAAGATGAACAAACCTCGTAGAATTAAAATATAGATTGATTATTCTTAGCGTTCGCATTGTTCTAGAGGCTGTGGCTACACTGGAAGCGTATTCGCGTGAATTGAGCTCTGGTTAGATTGGAATAGTAGTCGAAAGAACATTATTTGTCATAGCTCTTTGTTTTAAGTAAATAGATCCCGCTTTAGAATTATATTTGTTAGAAAATAGTTATTTAAAATTCCTCATTTTAGAAAATATCCTCTATTTTTTCAACGCAATGTATTTACACCAGAAAGTCCACAATTACAATAACAAGAACGCAAATGGACAGAAAGAAGTAAATACTTCCATTCCTGATTATAAACTGATTAGTGCACTCCAGTCTCCTTTCCCTCTAACCGTCTTTCACTTGTAGTCTTAAGAAGATCCTCATTTAACAAGATCATGATTATTACCTATCATAACATTCCTTCTATTTTGTCAGGTTCTTCATCAAAGGTCTTACCCAGATATTGTTAACACATATTCATTTGTTAATCTGTCAAACTTATCTTGATCAACTGTCTATAGCAACACTCTCAAATGACACCAGTCATCTTCTTTCTGTGGCCCTTATATGCTAGGTTTCACTCCCATACAGAGCTTCAAACACTTTAAACGTGCTTAGCGTGGGCCTACTATAAGTAAGTCTGGAACGAGGTCAACTCAGCATCTTGAGGACAGATGAGGAGCTACTAACTACTTGAATGAAAAAATTAGCAACTCTGGTCTAGAAAACTGAGATTAACAGTCAGAGGGTTCATTGTGCTGACCATAATACACCCTCTATCCACAGAAGTTGGCTCTACTACCTGTTTGAGCTGTACTCGTATGTAATAATTGTGTTGTGTTATTAGGGATGGAGTTTTTTTTTATTTAGCACCGCGTTTTACTACCCGTTCGGGTTATACGCTTAAGTACTAATTATGCTAATGGGTTAGGAATTAGGAAGGTTGAATATAGAGGAAATGAACCCGCATTTGCGTGTAGGGAGAGTGGAAAACCATTTAGGAAAAACCACCCCCAGTTCACCCGACCGAGATTCGAACCTCGATTTCATCCTCGGCAGTCGAGCTTAACAAAACTAGCACGTTAGCTAACTACGCCAACGAGGCGGGTATGAAGAAGGTTGAATTAAAAGGAAGCGTAGTAAGCGATTTAGGTAAAACCACATTCTGTATACCTATCCAAGATTCAAGCCCTTATCTTATCACCAGCAGTGTAGTCTACTGTGAGAGTAACGCCTGGGCCTGGGCTGGGTAACTGTGTCATCAATCACAAGTCGTGAATTGGCCATTAAAGTGTGGTGAATTTGAGGTTGCCAGCACTCGCAATGAAATAAAAATAAAAATTCCCCTAGTGTGTGTGCTGGTTGTAACTTGATATTTGATTGCATATCATAGGAAGAATTTCACAACTCCATTGAGCACAGATATTTATTTAACCAATGTTTCTGTAATTTGTCAGACAAAAAGTTATGAGTAGAGATGAAAATATTCCAGAAAATTTTCTGCAGTGGCGGCTTCCTGTGCAGGGATTAGATTTTAGAGGTGGCACTTAGAGCTTTTATACTTCAAAATATGTGTTAAGAGATGAGTGGGTTACAAGAAAGGGGGAGGGGGGGGGTGGAAATAAATATTGAACCAACCTTAACATTATTTTAGTTAACTTATTGATGATAGCAAATTGAAGTATTATTTATGAACAACAGGTCTACAAAGGCTTGCATGCATTAATTTGTTTCTTTACTACCTTTGAGGGCAAACACTGTATTCATGACGATTATAGTTTATACATTTAAACTATTCACTTGTTTAACCTACCGCTGACAAGAGGGCATTCCCCTGCTCTACTCAGTTTTTTATTTGAAACCCCTCAGTCATCCCTCTCTTGTCTTAAAACAACTAATATTCTCATTCATTATTTTCACTCTTAGTACGTCACTTTCCAAACTTTATTTCTATCCATGCTATCATATGCCTTCTACACATCCATAAATACCATTACCAAGTCTTTCCCATTTTCACATCTTCTTTCCATCAGCTGTTGTATGGAAAAAAATTAAGTCTATTATAAACCCCCGTTCCCTAAAATTGTGCTGTTCCTCTCTCCACCTTACTTTCATCTAATTTTTTATTTTTTCCAGTATCTTCTCATATATTTTCATAGTCTCGCACATCAGCGTTATCCCCAGAGTTTGTATACTTCTTTCTTAAAAACGGGTATTAAAACTATGTTTTTCCAGCCTTCCGGTACTTTGATCTCCTTCCAAACCACTATCAGCACCCTGTAACCATTGTAGGCTATACCTAATATCTATATTAACAAAATCAAGAGTTTATTTGGTTTGTCATGAGGATTGTGTGATATCTACCCCACCCAGAGGATTGAGATTTTAAAATTAGTAGCCCGTGTGCACTCCAAAGCGGGATTTTTCTTTTTATTAGTTTTTTTAAATACTTATTAAACCTGGGTCAGAAGAAATAAAAAAAATTCTGCCTGTTTGAAGTAAAGAAAAGAGTTCCTTGGGGTAGCCATGCAATGCAGGCAACACTAGGTACTTCTGCTATTAGGGTAAGATTGTTTATAGTCTTGCACAGAGTTGTACCTTCTCTATCCCTTCCTCTTACTCCTCAACCAGACCTTTGCAACATTCCAATGACACACAACCCTCTTTGTTGGGTTATACCTCAAAAACAGTCAATGCAGATAAGAAAAACAAATATTACACTTTTTGTCCAAAAAGAACATTTATTAGTTATTACTTTAGCATATATGTACATAACATCTGTTAAATAATAAGTGTTCACAAGTGGATTTTCTAGCCATAAGCTCCAGTAGTATCAAAATTTGGGTAGGTTATGAAATAAAGATGCGGGCCGGTATTGTCCAGCCCCGCAAATACAAAAATTAAAATATTGGTGACTCAACACACACATCTTTTAAAATTAGCATTGAGTTAATTATACAGAAGAGATGAAATTACTTTTGTTTCTAGAAAAAATCTTTCGCTCTAAAGTAGAGTAGACATAAATTGTCTCAAGTCTTGACACTACATTCCACAGAGTACAGAGATGAATCTTCAGATGTTCAAACGATAGTTCAATTGTTTTAACACTACAAAAGCTAAAGTTGTTTAGCCGCCAAAAGTGATGAGAAACTCGGATACAATCTTCTTGAGTGTAGCATCGACCTCCTCGCTGATCTTTCCTTCCTTGGCGATGCTGGCCAAAAGAGGTTGCTGTGTCGCCCTAAGATAAAACACATCACAATTAGTTATTTTTTAAGGCGTTAACTATAATTAAAGAGACTAGCAAGTAGCAAGACATGTCACTCAAGTGTTAGGCTGGATTGTCAAGGATGGATAGAGATAAGAGGTTTGAATCTTAGCCGGGTGTACTCCAAATGGTTATCGCTAAATAATTTCCCACTCTTACTCCCCACAAATACAGGTAAATGTAATCTTAGATTCTAATATACTTATCTATTTATGTAATTATCATTGATATACAACCTGATTGCAGCGCAGTAAAAAAAATATATATATATTTTTAAAACCGATCACGTTTGAATATAGCGTTGTTTTCTCAATCTGTAAGTTTTTTAAAATCTTAGTATCACTACCTCCTCGGATTATACACATATGTACTATTTACAATAATGTGTGAGAGAGAAGGGGGTTTGGATTTAGAGCAGACATACATACATTTGCATGGAGGGAGAGTTGAAAAATCTTAGGGAAAACCACCCTTAGTACATCTGACCGGGATTCGAACCCTAATCTCCAAGTCCCCGGAAGTTTAGTCTATTGCGAGAGTGACATCTTAGAACATTCAGTCAAAGAAGCGAGTAAGAATCTTCTTAAAACTATTATTATTATTTTCAGACTTCTGCTACATCAATGAGATGGCTTCAGATGCTACGGTGAAAGAAATTAAAATACCAACTGTGAAAGACTTCAAAACTAGTTTTCTATAAGTTTTCTTCTTTAAAAAGGCAAATATACAGTACTCTGTGAATTTCAGAAAAATAAATTGTAAGGTTCTTAAAATTCAATTAAAAAATATAATAAAAAAGTCATTACTTAATGTGCTGTAGAAACTCCTTCTCAAAGGTGGTAATCTTGGCAGGATCCACTTTGTCCAGATGACCCCTGACTCCACAGTAGATAACTGCGACCTGTTCCTCAATGGCCATTGGCACGTACTGGCCCTGTTTGAGCAGCTCTGTGAGTCTCACTCCTCGGCTCAGCAATTGTTGAGTTGACGCATCAAGGTCAGAGCCGAACTGTGCGAAGGCAGCTACCTCGCGGTACTGGGCCAACTCTAGTTTCATGGACCCGGCCACCTGTTCACATTAGCAAAACGAGAGCTTTGTAAAAACTAGACATGTCCAACTTAATCCTTACTGGCATCTAAAGAATCGTTCTTAAAAGGAGTGTTTAAAGTCTATTCTCTCAATTCAAAACAAACTCAAATCGAATTTATGAAATATTTTCAAAGCCAAATCAAGGTTTGAATATTTTTTGCTACTTATTTTATGATTGAAAAAATAGTATATTTGTGGCTATTTAAACATAAGTCTAAGTACTAAAATTAAATGGAAATGTTTTATTGTACAATTGAGTGCAAAATTTCAATCTAATCTGATAAATCAAGTTATCCCAGAATACAATTCAATTACATATATAACAGCTCAAAATGTCAATAAGTGAAGATAAATGTAATATTTTAGCTCTCAATATTTTTATTGGCGAAGCTTCGTTACTGTCGAAGCTAAGTCGAAGTTTTGTATGCCCTAAATATAAATAAACCATGAATGTTAGAATAGTTTGTCCACGTTTATTATCTTGGACGTGAAGCTATGTAGTTTTACCTGTTTCATGGCCCTGGTCTGGGCAGCAGACCCCACTCGGGATACTGACAGACCCACATTGATGGCTGGTCTGATACCCTTGTAGAACAACTCTGTCTCCAAAAAGATCTGTCCGTCTGTGATGGAAATCACGTTTGTTGGAATGTACGCAGATACGTCTCCAGCCTGAACAAGAGACAAAGTTGACAACACAAAATATTCAAAATTACAATTTATATTATATATAAAAATAAGAATAATTAAACTGGCGTCTATAATAGAAGTGCTCACTCATATTAAAATTTAGTTGTATTTCAGTATTATTGCCTTCATCAAACAAAAAAAGGGTGAAAAGAGAATAAAACACTTGAACAAACAATAGGCAACCTCATTTTGAATTTTGTTTTTATACAATTTTTAATCATTAGACAATTATTTGGGTTTAGAATGGTGTCTACCAAATTAGGTAATCCAACATTGAAAGGAAGATAGAAGTGCAAGGGCTTCACACTTACCAGAAAACTGTTGGCCTCAAAGTTCACCATTAAAACACAACGAAATACATAACTATGAAATTTTTGTGGTAAAAGTGTCTCCTTCAGCAGAAGAGAGTAAACACCAACTGAAGCATGGCTGGAGATGGATCATGGTCCCTTAGATACCCTACTGTAGTTGCCTGTTTCTTGATATATTTTCTTTTTTTGCTTTTATTCTTCTATTACTCATTTTATTTTCTGTCTTGTAAATTCAAATGAACTTTGAGCAAAGTATAAAAAAATTACTTTACTGTACTTACCTACACAATGAGCTTGGCTCACAAAAAATCATGACCTGAAAGCTAATTTGATGATTGGTAGACACCCTGTATAGGGAAATATTAGCACTGGCTTGTAGAGTACAAGGCTTTGTCACCTGTGTCTCGATGACAGGCAGGGCTGTAAGGGATCCACCACCGTGTGTCTCGTTCATCTTGGCCGCTCGCTCAAGCAGACGAGAGTGGAGGTAGAATACATCCCCAGGATACGCCTCACGACCGGGGGGACGACGCAACAACAAGGACATCTGCACAGATACTCGTTAAGTCACACATTTTATTATAAATAGTTTTGCGAACTTGAGATTTCATTGCAATAGATGTAAAAATTATTTCAAGACAATTGTATAGTTTACACTATCTCTCTTTAAGAGAAACATATTTTCAGTTTTTGAGATACATTTTTTTCATGGAAGAAGGTACAGGAAAGAGAAATAGGAATAATTTCTATAAGGGTTTTACAATAAAAATAAGAAAACAGTTCACATTTTACACTGCTGCTAACGGGCAAAGAGGTAATGGCTGCCTCATAGATAAAATCAGTCGTTTGTGCTCAATTCCTAGACACATGTTTCATTACATTGGAACCCTGCAGTAAGAAGCGTAAAACACAACTCTTAAAAGAGAGAACCTAAAATCAAAAGAAAGAAGAGGAAACTTCTAAAGAAAGCCACTATCCACATACCCAAATATCAATAGATTTTAAAGTGTTGTTTTGCTCCTCACCTGTCTGTAAGCTACCGCCTGTTTGGACAAGTCATCATAGATGATGAGAGCGTGTCTGCCGCTGTCTCTGAAGAACTCTCCCATAGCACAGCCCGAGTAGGGGGCGAGGTATTGGAGAGGAGCAGCATCGGATGCTGTAGCCGCTACAATGATGGTGTATTGCATTGCTCCTGCACAGACAAGTCAATCTTGCAATTGTAATTTGTTTAAGAGCTCTAATACCACTCATTCCCAACAATTATGGGACAAACTTTACTAAAGACCATTAGTTTAACACTAAATGAATATGAGACTGTATTAAAACAAGTATTACCGTATATCTTTGAGTCTTATGACACTTTTCACCCACTTAAACATATCTAAAAAAACTGTGCATCTTAGAATTTCAGTTCTTTTTAGACCAACAACCTAAATGGTTCAAAAGTAAATATATTATGTAATAGCAAAGATAAAAATGGTTCAGAAGAATCAGAATGACAATGATTTGGAAGGAAGAGATGAACACTAAATCTACTGATAAATAAGGTACTATTGCTGTTGGTAAATAGAATTTTGTAATAAAAATATTTCTTAGATACAGGGTATTTTATTGTTTTATTTTTATTTTCTTGGGATCAAAAGCTTTATGTTGGTAGTTTTGAAAAATAAAGGTTTATCTTACAATCTAGGAATATTTTATATTTACTATTATATTTTATTTTATAATTTTTTTTTTTTTAGCAAACTATCTATCTATTTGAGCCTCCATTATAATACATCAATTTGGCAACATTGTAAGTTTTCAGATATATTTCAAACCCTTCAAGAAGATTGTAGTTCCATAGAATATCTTTCTTTGTGTTTTGTGTGTTTTTAATGTGTCCATATAGGAAAAAGGAATATTTCTGAAAATTCAAAACAATATGTAATTGTGTAAAAGTGTATGAAGAATTGAAAAGAGAAGTGTATTTGTTCCTATCTAGGCCTAAATTAACTATACTTTCAGTTGGCTTTCTTCACTATCACTTACTTTATATTATTGTAAAGTGTCTATACTGTCTAATTATTCAACAAAAAATATTTCACTTTGAGGTACTAGTCAACATTGTCACCATATCTGTTTTATTTCCCTTTAAGGTAAGCCTCTTTTCTACTTTTGAGTTATTTTATATGTATGTATTTGGAAGAAGGTGGACAGAAAAGACAGAAAAAAGAACAAACACAAGGTGGGCTTTACAAAGGAAAGATGAACACAGTTCACACTTTACATTGTTGCCACTGGACAACCAGGTAATGACTGCTTTTTAAAGAAAATTGATTGTTACCGCCCAAACCCCCAGCTTAGGTTTCATTCTATCTGAACTTATCTAGAGCGTTTCACACTCCCTCCTGACGAGTTTCAATAGAATGGGACCTTGGTCGAAGGATTGGCGGTAACGATATATTTTCTTTAAGAGGCAGCAATGTTTTATTTTCATAATTTATCCAAGATTCGGATTTGAATTCGAGAATCCTTGGTATATTTAATGAAGATTCAGATCCATAAAATAACCGATTCAATCCAACTTTGAATAAAACATTAACAGCTTAATGCAAGGAAACAAATAAGCATTTAACCAGAAAGAGCATAAAAAAAACCAAGATCTAAATTCATCCTCAGAGTAGTTTAGTTAGCACACACTATGGGTACTAGAGGTTCGCACCTGTGTCAGTGAGACGTTTGACAATCTGCGCCACTGTTGATCTCTTTTGGCCAATAGCAACATAGATACAGTACAGCTTCTTCTTCTCGTCATCACCATCATTGAACCTCTTCTGGTTGATGATGGTGTCAATGGCCAGAGCAGTTTTACTGGAAACAAGACATCAACAACGATAATCCAGTAGCTTGGGCAGAGAGTGGACAGTGATATATAGACTCCAAGGTGAAGTTAATCATACAGACACCAGTGTGTTCCTACCTACCCTGTCTGCCTGTCACCAATGATGAGTTCTCGCTGTCCTCGGCCAATGGGCACCAGAGAATCTACAGCTTTGATACCGGTCTGCATGGGCTCTCGCACAGACGTACGGGGGATGATACCAGGGGCCTTGGTCCCCACACGGAACCTAGACACAAATTAGGAACAAATGTATAAGTGTGGCAAACGCGTTTCATGGAAATGTCAGCTTAATGAACATGTCCACAGATGAGGCCTCCAACACGTTAAAGAAAATAATAAAATCACGGTAATAGCATGAAGCACCTTGTGGTAGTCTTGAGGGGCCCTTTGCCATCAATAGTGTTACCCAGGGCATCCACCACGCGGCCTAACAGCTCCTCTCCCACGGGGACGTCGACAATAGCGCCTGTCCTCTTCACAATGTCTCCTTCCTTGATCAACTTGTCGTTACCGAACACCACCACACCTACGTTGTCAGGCTCCAAGTTCAAGGCCATGCCCTGTGACATATTACAACAGTGTCAACAGACATGTCATGGGTGTAACAGGCAGCGGGCGTGCAACTTAACCATTCAGATTTATTTTACAATATAATCATTACTTGACCATAATGTAAAATTTTACCATTCACATCTCAAATCACAACTGTGTTTAAAGGTATCCAGGGGCCGTTAACTTGGCAACCTTGAGACTCCCCTCCATTAGAGTACAGAGTGCCTTCAGTTGGAGATTCGAGATGTGACAATAAACCATTCTTATTTCCAACAATAAAATACTCCTCCTTTGTCACAAGTTTGAATTGTACTAGGTAATGATTTAGAATCAGGGCCTTTTGTCTCCAAGGACTTGACCTTGTACTTGCAAGGGGCAGTGAGTGGAGGCAAACGGTCAGGGTGAGAAGGAATAATATGCAAATGCTTCCTAGCAACACTTACCTGATGTCAAGTATGACCACTCCCTAGGAACAATATGTTAGCTTATGGAAACCGAAGAGTTCTATAATGTTTGAGAAATAATGGTACATGTTAGCACTGTTGGGGACATAAAAAAAATTTAGGCAATATCTATTTTTTACAGTGTACATTCCAAACATACTGACCTTGAGGCCGGAAGAGAACTCCACCATCTCGTCAGCTTGGATGTTCTTGAGCCCATATACACGAGCAATACCATCCCCAATACTTAGCACACGGCCAGTCTCTTCAAGGTCGGCCTGAAACAATGGCAATGATGGCATTTACTGTACAAGTAGATTGGATAAATAGCTTGATATCCCTACAAAAAATAAAAACTTATCACCCATAAAGTGTTATATATTAGGTAGCTATATAAGATTTAAATAATGTGTGTATGTAGACACCAACTATTTAAAATATGTCCTGGTATTTAAGTAAGGCTTTTACCATATTTAAAATATAGTTTATAATGGATCCATCTTTATTCATTACACTATCTATCTAAAAGAAGAGTCTTCTTGATATACCTACCATTAAAGCCTGATTAAGATATACATAAGGCCTATTGCAAAACCAACAAAATGACAAATAAGACTTTTTTTTACATAAATAAAGGCTATAAGAATAATACCTTGTAAAGAAGCAGACAAAATTAACGACAAAAAAATTGTTCAGTATTAGTGTAATTTAGTAGGCTACCTTGGGTGCTGAACCCATAATCCTCTCTTCGAGAATGGAGGATATTTCTGCCGCCCGTCGACTGCAAGAGATGTGGAACTTGCGGCTCACAACCTGGGCAGCCGGCCATGTCAGGTTACTTAACTGAAAAACAAACACAAACATTAGCAAATTAATACAACAGAACTGGTGCTCATAGAGTCTAATATATCAGGTTCGCGACTGAGAGGGGTGACGGCGAAAGAAGGTTCAAATTTCAACAAGGTGCCCCAAAGTTTTTTGAGCACCATGTTTTACCACCTGCTAAGGCTATACGCTTATATACTAATTATGCTACTGAGCTATAAATGAGGGAAGGTTTAATGTGAAGGAAGTGTACCCACATTTTCATGGAGAGTGGGAAACTATTTAGAGAAAACCACCCCTTGAACCACAATCTCATCATTAGTCCAATCTAATGCGAAAATAGTTCCTTAGACCACGCAGCCATATGAGCGGGTTACATCAAAGATGATTTCTTAGATGTGATTTATCGAGTTGGCTTACCCCATTTCTTCTCCTGAAGAATGTTAACTCAATTTCAATTTCTCTAAACTAAAATATCAATAATTTAATAATTATATAATTATAATTAAATAATTATAATTAAATAATTTTTTTTATAAAACCTTAAAGAGTTAAACAAGCCAATAATAATTTTGTGTAAATTACATCCTTAAGATACCTAACAAAATTGATGATAAACCTGTTTAAGTTTTACCGAGCCTAGGTAGGGGCTTACTGGATTTGTTACCAATGCTGGGATCACACTCAAATTAACCTTCATCTAAAGGTTGAGTTTTTAAACGTAAGCTACCAAAATGCACTTAGTCCCCCCCCCAGACAACTCTTGCACTAACTTTATGTTACATAGTATAAGTACCACATATATCTGAGCGCCAATCATAGTCTAAGTATGCCTACTTCATTTGTTTGTGGTGTGCAGACACCTAAGCTAACGAACAATTTGTTTCATTGTTTTGTGTTGTTGCTATATGTGAATACTGATAAGAGACTGTTTAGTGAACATTAGGCTTATCATGATCCTGGCAAATTATGGATCTTAGGACTATTTTAATGCTAAATTCGCATAAAAACTCTGGCAACTAGGCCTATAACATCAATCATTACTATTCCCCCTGAAAACCAGTTCCCAATACATTTATAGGTTTAATTTATTGATGGAACTCAACTAGATTAAACCACTTCAATGGCTGCATGTTATGTAAGGCATTACTCTCACAGTTGACTAGACTGTCGATGGCGGAGATTGCGGTTCGAAACTCGGTTAGGTGTACTGAGGGTGGTTTTTCTAAAATGGTGTGTCACTCTTCCTTCACACAAATGGTGGTACACTTCATAAAAACATAACGTTCCTTTTCCCTAAAATCATAAGCGTAACTAGCACACAGGCATCTAACTCAAATGGGTAGTAAAACGGGACGCTAAAAAAAGTTCAGTACTCAAAGGCACCAATGAGAAAATCAATGGGGTTCAATAGGCTTGAGGTTAGTGCTGATAACTCACTGGAACAAAATAGGGCCCTTGGCTTAGTGCCCAAATATTCTACCACAGAGTTGGTTAAGCCCTCTGTTCAGAGTAATTCATCAACCATGATTTAAGGCGGCAGAGTTTTTTTTATGGACGTGTGAGATGCCGGCTACTTAATAGCTTTCAGAAACACTAGACACTTAAGATTCAGGTCTTAATTAGCCTACACCTTGACCTTCCTGTGTACATCTACTAAAATGTTGAAAAATGACAAAAAAGTTATTAAAAATCCATGTAGGTACAATTAAATAATTTTTCAAGTATTTCTAACAAGTGAAGTGAACCTGAAAATAAATGAAAAAACAAATAAAATCTAGTAATGTATTTTATATTTAAGGGAGCCCAAGTCCATACGTTTCATTTCACTATTTAGCTGGCCAATCCAATTCTATCTCACATTATGTTCATTTCTCAAAAATTTTAACTAGGCCTAGGAACTTCCTACATTGTCTACGCTATTTAAAGTGTTAAAATAAGAGTAAATAGTATACAAAACCGCACACAAACAATCAATCGGTATAAATTAATCCTGCATAAAATTACAGTACCTATGTCTCCCCACCCCTACGCATTTCCGAGAACGGCAGATAAACTAAAATATCATTTAAAGATTACATTTAATATATTATATGTGATAAAAAGTTTATCGCGAATCTTTGGATCATAATTTACCTGGGGAGCTGTGCCAGGTAAATGCCTTGCAACAGAGGTCGCCAAACGGAACGAGAGAAGAGCCATTTCTACAATCTCTTCTTCCAAACCAAGATGGAGGAGAGCAGACGACAAAACTATTCCCAGCAGGCTTTGCGAATTTAGTCTCGAACGAAAAATTCATAATTAATATCTTAAAAACTATATATTTTTATTTATAAAACATTATTATCCAAAACTTATATTTAATTATTTAAATTATTTTTTATAGATTATGTATTATATTTAAATACAATATAAACATAGTTTTGTTTTATTTTAAGGTTTAATTGAGACGGAAGTCGGCTTAATAAATATAAAAGTGACCTACAGTTGACCCAGCCCTATTGATTGTAGTGTGATCTGTTGTGATTTTTATAAACCACATCAATCGCCCTTATTAAACTACAGCTTTATTATTACGTAGAATATGTATATAGTGGTCATTATTCACACTATAGATTTCAAATTATAAGATCACCGGTTCCCCGGTGAGAAAATAACTACACTCTCTGATCTACCTTTATATGAGAGAGTCTAAGATGTATGAGATTGAAAAGGTAGCTTGGGAACACAAATTGAAACAAGTTAAAAAATAGCGCATAATTTGATTTTGAAGTAGAGAAGGATTTGAACTTAGAAAAAATATATATTGGAGTAATGCCTAAATACATATAACTTATCCTTAAAAACATAGTGTGTTTCGTTGCAGTGTAGTAAAGCTTTTAAGATAGGACCATAGTGTGATTACTTATCTAGAGTAATGTGATCTGTGTTACTTATTAGTCAGGATAAACGTAGTTACAGCATAGGCAATTTATTGGATAAATTTTCTTTAGACATGTGGCTCCGTATTCATTATTTTAATTATTTTTACTTAAAGAAAATAAAGTCTAATGTTGCAGTGACGCTTTTGAACATGTGATAAAGTTTAGTGTTTAGTTCTTTTTAAATTAGTGTAATGCCTACCCTCCATTTACCATTAAAGGTATCAAGCCTACTCTAGGGTGCGTGCATGCCGAAGAGCGCGCACATCACTCATCACTCCTGTCTCTACACATCGCACAAATTGTAGAAACAAACCCATTTAAAGGAACGGAAGCGTGCATGCCGAGCACCTCACTCTCCGAACTTCACTCCGACCAGACACAAGAAACATACTGTGTGTGCGATGGCGCGGTGCTCTAATTGGTTGGTTCAAGGTCAAAGTAAACCCTCATTGTTGTTCAGTACACTTTTATTTTATCTTTTATCAAATCGATGCATCTCACAGCTTACGAGTACAGATAAAATAAACCAGAACGATGCTTAAAATGAAAGGTAAAAATAATAAATTTAGATGATGCTAAGATTCCAACAAAAAAATGTTTACAAGAATGAAAACCACTTGATTTAAAAGTTAAAGGCCTAAAAAATGCAGTTAATGAATTGAAATTTAAAACATATATTGATTACAGCTTTGGTTATGATTTGGACAACGTATAATTATCATTAAACCCCGTACTTTCTTATAATTAAACATTTGATAGTAATATAGAGATTAAGTTAGGCCTATAAAAGAATAATACATTGAAGATGCTGAAGGCTATTTATTAAAATAGGCCTAACTTATTGGAAAACAATGTACTATATATTTAGTACTCTCAGTATCCTGATAATGTTAACATGTTTTCTAATAAACTTAAGGGGGTATTTTGTAAAACTATATATAAGATGTTATTAAATGTCTTTGAATATTATAAATACTGGGCACTTGCAAGCCTACTACAACCACAGTGAATTGAGTGATTTTAAGAATGGTACCAAATTAACAAAATAAACAATGGCAAACTAATATTATTTTATAAATGAAATGGTCGAGAGCTAAGGGCCTAAAACCCCGACTACTTTACATGACTTTCTCTAGCCAGGTACGAAGTGCAATGAGCGATCTGCTTGGTATGCACAGGATGTTCCATGAGTGATGAGCGATGTACGAAGATAGGAGTGATTAGTGATGTGCGTGCTCCTTGGCATGCACGCAACCTTACATGTTTCCACTATGGTGCAGCTTATTTATTATAAGATAGGTCCATAGTATAATCAATCAAGTTAAGACTGCTACCTTTCAAGGTACGGCAAGTGTAAATAATATGCAGGTTATTAATCAGGGACTAGGATAGGAAAAATAGCTGTGGGGAAAAAATGCACATTATATAGTGAATGGGGAGAAAATGTGAAAACAACCCTCAGCCCACCATCGGCGTCCCCCCAATATTTTGCCGAATGGAGAACCAAGGAATAGGTTACCATTATTAAAAATCTTGTCTACATTTTGCTATTGTCTCCAACATTGCGATGCTTCAGTGCTCTGTAAAAACTAAAGTCATACATACGGTCAACGATGACACAGAAAGGGCTTAACCACGTAGTGTTGTGTTATATCCATCAAAACATACTCGTTACTGTTAAGATCTACAAAGATTTTCAAATCAAATAAGGACAGGAGGAAGAGCGTTTTTAGATGAGTTTATAATTAAATAGTAACTATAAGACTTATTATATCCCTGCTTCTAAATTTAAGGCTTGGTTTATATTCATGCATAATTCATAACTAATAGCGAATAGTGTATAGTGTATAGTGCGCAAGAAGTTGAACTACATTATTTTAAATGATAGCGTATATATTCGACTTATAGTGAATAGTGGAATAGTTCACAGTGCATAAAGTTGATTTAACTTTAACTTTTCTTATACGTTATGCACGAGTTGTGAAACGATATTCTCGCGAGAAAAATCTAGCCAATAGGATTTATGGAAAACATAATTCGATATTTTTCAAATAGTATTTTATAAGTTAGAAGTTGGTTGCCATATTGGGCTTTAATTATCGTTAAATAGTTTTATATTGTGATTTTAACTTGAAAATGAGTGAAAATGAATGTGACAATGAATATACGGTTGAATTTACAGAAGATGGTTTTGTGTCTGTTGCTTGTTGTTGTTTTTGTACTTGCCTTGGTCACTTGGGAATTTTTATGGCTTAAAACACCAGGTGTTGGAAAATTCAATGTCTAAACCCACATAACCCCCCTCCCAAAAATACATTTCGTGCAACGCCCTTGTACTCTAGCCTCATTTCATTCAACCACTAAACCAGATTGTCCTCAAATGAAGATAAATAATTCAAACATACTATTAAATATAGAAGGATGGGTTCTATAAAATTCATTTACCCGTGATGATAAAAAGCCAGAAATGCAATTCTAGATGGTCTGCCATTAAATGCTAAATATATAAATTCAGATTAATACTATTTAGTAAACAGTACCAATATTTATCTCTCAGATTATAATACAGCTAGTAAAATTGGCGTGTTAAAGGGAACAAGGATATTATATTTGTAAATATGTAAATTATTTTGAAGACCAATGATTGACATATCCATAGAGGTAGTATCCTTAAAATACCACGCGCGCAAGGAGATCACCTCTCAAACAAATGACAATCGTTATGAATGTCTTATTCACTACGTTGCATTATAAACCTTAGTAATTTTCTTATGAATTGTGCACTATACACTATGCGCTATTCACTATTAGTTATGAGTTATGCATGAATATAAACTAAGCCTAAGGTTGGTTAGAACAAGATTTTATTCTAAAATCTAGGCCTACATGATATTAAATGTCATTAAAGTACAGGTGAAATATTTTTAATAGAATAAACATATTTTTGATACACGCCTTTCAGAATTCATCATCATCAGTTTTCTTTTTTCTTTTAAATAAACATAAATTGATAATTATAAAAATTGTGACATAATAAATAAATAAAAAAAAAGACTTGCACCAACCCCTTGGAGTTCTCGTAAACCAAAAGATTTCTGTAAAAAATAAAGTTTTTCTTATGTGATGATTTCAACCCTAATTACAATATATTCGACATCATCCTAAAGTATCTAAAGGTGAATAAATTGAAAGGGGAAGTGGGAGCTCTTAAGTTAGAATAATACATTGTTTTATTGTGAGAAGAACAAGAGAGTTGGGAAGGTAATATATATGCCATAATATGTGAGCGTGCACAGAAAAAGTTACCTTATCTTGCCAGGGAACTTTTAAGATAAAGCGAAAAACAGTGTATAAGGTGTAATATTTACATTTTTTGTTTTTTGTTGAAAACGCTATCTTTATTATTTATCTTCAACTTCCATTTATTGTTATTAAAAAAATTCACCAATAGATGGCAGTAAAATGCATTTTTATAAACCCCTGTCATGTTTAGGAAATGAGACTTTTATGTTCCAGCTGCTCATGCGATCATAATTTTTTATAGTAATCGCTTTCTGTAGTATTTATAATACTATAAATTTTTTACTTTTCAAAAATACCTTAATAGATGGCAGTAAATGCATTAAAATAATGTATTTTTAGTAAATCTGTGCCAGGGCTAAGAAATGGGACCTTATCTTCCAGATATCCCTATAACAAACATTAATTTTGAGGTGATATTCTTTTGCTGTGACTTTAACCCATAGATAAAGGATAGAATAGATCGATATCTCCTACGTATCGAGTATGAAGGTTTCAGCGCTAGCAGTGGTTGTAGGCGGTACTAAAAGTCAAACTGCCCTTTGGCGCCACATTAAAATGTAATGTTGGCATTTTTTTGTCTTATTATAATTGCTTTCATATTATTAACTAAATTCAGGAATCATATTATGTAAATATAAATATATATAATTTTAAATATTTAAAAACATGTTTTTGTCAGTAGTTAGTAAGAAGTATATAATTTTATATATATTTATATAAAAATTATAACATACATTTATACCTATATTATAATATAGAATTATATAAATATTATAATAAATTAGAATATATTTATATACTGCTTAATAACAACTGAATAAAAGCATCAGTTTCTATGTCAACCAAGTAGATGCATTTAAACCCACGAAACAAATGAGGAAAAATGGGGAGATAGATAAATATAAATAAAAAATAAGGTTACGTCATAAAAATTTGATTAAGGGGGTTCTGCTCCGCTTGTCGTAACTCACCTAAAAATGATAGAGATGTGTTTTTTTCACTCAAATTATTCCGGTAAGATGTACTTTATTAAATAAATATATATTTGGGGGGCTCCTGCCCCCTTACCATAATGCCTCACCTAAAAATGATAGCTATGCCATTTCTTCAATAAATTAGTTAGAATAAAGTGTAGGGCCTACTTTCTAAAAAAAAAAACAAACTCTAGGGAGGCTTTTGCTTACCTAAAAATGAAATGTGATTTCTTCACTAAAATAGTTCAGATAAACTGCACTTTATACAGATATAATTTTGAAGGGACTTCTGCCCCCATGGACATAACTCCTCACCTAAAAAGAATGAGAAGATATTTGGGTAAGGTGTTCTGTAGGGAAAGTTGGACACACACAAACATATGAGCAATATTGGTGATGAAGACTCACTTCTTAAGAACAAATGACTATCAGCATCCCCATCTCAGTTTCCATGGCAATCATTTGAGGTGGGGATGTAGGGGACGTGAGAAAAGTCGTGTTTTTTTTTGTTTTTGTATCAAAACTTTTTTTGACCCAAATAAATAAAATATCGCTTCAGTAGAAACATACGAGTTAATTCTTCTTCACATGGTGATACCAACAGTTTTTAAATATATCTCAAGAGCTTAACGGCATTATCTAAGAAACTTTATAAATGAATGAAAACATTTGTGAAATAATGCCTTCATTTTTGTAACAGATATTCAACAACAGCTGTTTATATTACTATGTGAAAAAGATTTAACTTCATATTTTTACTGAAGCAATATTTTATTTATTTGTGTTAAAACAAGTTTTAATATAAAAACTAAAAAAACATTGGACTTTTCTCGCACTCCCTACACTCCCTACCTTGAACACATAAAATAATGTAATATGTAACCATTCTGAGTTAGTACGTGCCCTCTATGTTTTGATTATTTTGCAATGTTATAGGTATCGGAGCTCTTGTTTCTTCCTTCAAGCCGGTAAAAAGTGTAATATGTAACCATTTTGAGGTAGTGATGGCAATTTCTCTAAGTATTGTATTTTAAAGTTTAATGAAGAATGAAAATAAGACCAAAGCCAGTTTTCTCGATCCCATTGTATTTGTTCACTAAATGAGCTCTATTGCTACAATTTTACATAATTCAGAATGGAGAAAGTCACTATATACATCTAGTCACTCAGAATGGGGAAAGAGTGACTAACTACTAAAACTACTTAAAATTAAAATAAATACAAAGTTGAACACCCTGAGCACCTATTTGGGATTCAAACATTCATTCAAGCTGCAGAGACTGCTTGACATGAGACTATTTTAGTTTTTACAATTAATACCTGTCTTAATAATACCTATAGATCTCGATATTGATAAATAAAAATAAATTGTCAGTTGAGGTCTCAGCTCCTGACCCTGGAGCGTGTCCGGCCTCTTGTGATGTAATTTTGTCAGAGACTGAGCGCTGTGTGTAGACTTTGTAAGTACCCCACTCACCAGGTCCATCCAGAGGGGGTGGGGGTGGGAAGTTGAAGGTTCAAACCCCCCTCCCCAAATAATTAACTTTTCAGTGTGTTCACAAAATGAAAGTTAAATTCCTTATTAATATTGGTCACCTTCAGGCTCCTACCATGCAGGACTCCGCCCCCCTCCCCAAGATAAATATTTGGGTACGGCAGCGCCTCCCACCCAGAGTGTTACGTACAACCGTAATTACGTTATAAACTATTTTGAAGAGACCCTATATAATAATATTGCATTGCTAAGCCTAGTAAGATACAAGGCTGGTTTCTTCTCTTCACAATTTAGCTATTGAAAGCTATATATAAAAAAATAGTACAATTGGATTAAATTAGATTTACAAAAATATTAAATTGTAATAAGTCAAACAAATCATTAAATCACACAAACACAAAACTCTGTTTCAATATTTTATTATGAACTAGTCTGCTAGTGGCATTAAATATAAAAGTTAAAATAATACTAACAAATATGAAAAAGTAAATCATGTCAAATCATTTAAACATAAACCGCAAAGCTTGGCGGGCCTCTGATTTAATGGCCCTAATTTAGATTATAGAGGATGGGAAAGCACACTAAAAGTGCTTTCCCCCTCCCGCCTTCAGTCCATCTGACAGAGATTTAAACCTCAAGCACATGTTACCTCTCCCCAATCTAGTACACTCAGATAGTGTGAGAAACATAACAAATTATGTGTTGACTTTTTTAATTCTTTTAACTTAATTAGTATAGTTATTATGTGTAGTTACAAAACTATCGGACCTAGTTAATACATATATTTTTTTCTTCCTTGCCTTACATAGAACCAGTAAAACACTATGCTTAAGTGTGTCAGTAGCCCACTCATGCTGTCAAAAGTCATTGAATTTAAATAAATTTTGATCGATTGATTTGATAATTTGTAAAGTCACAGCTATTAGGTGTAAAGTGGAAAGGAAATTAGTATGAACAATAATAGCATAAATACACTCTGACAACCTTCAAGAGAACTACATGATCAGTCTAGAGCAACACCTTGTCATTTCTTATGAATGGGTTTTATTTTTCTTCGACCGCCGGCTTCCTAGGCCTGTCATGGCCTACACCTGGGTAGCGAGGCTGCCACCTGTAGGTTCCCAGGTAAACCTTATTGTGATGGTTACCTTCATTCACTGAGGCTACAGGTGCTGACAATGAATCAGCTCTTCGTCCCCAACCCTCATACTCCCAGCCCACCAAGCTGGGAGCCAACTGGCCAGGCCCTGTTTCAAGCTTGTTGGTTTTGGCCCTGACCAGCCTTCTGTCGTTCGTCTGCACCTGACCTGGCTTCCGCTGGGGTTCTACCCAACCTCCACCAAGCTGTTCAGGCCCCGGGGTACACCATTTGGCGGTGAGATCAGGATTGAGTAGGAGAGGCTAAGCGGGGCCCACTAGGTAGGCTCCTTGTATTGCGCATCACTATCCCATCTATATAGAAATGGAGGAAAGAGAGAGGAAGATGGAGGCATTTTACTAAGCGGACCCGGCCACAGTCTGGAAAAAGTTGATGATGATGATGATGACTTTTTGAACCAACTGATTATATCAGCACATGACTTATAAACTATTTAAATTCTATAACAGTCACATCACCCAGTCCTCGGCCGTTAATTTATTCACTATGAAAGGGTGTACCTACATTGCACCAATGATAAATTTATCGGCCATGCTGGTAATCAAATCCAAGACCCTTAGCTAAGCAGGCAGACATGCTACTGACTGAGCTATGGCATCGGACCTAATGGGATCCAAGTTTTCCTTTGCCTCTGATTGAACTGGAATATAATGTTGAAATATAATTAAACAAATAGGAAAAATAGGTATTCTACTTAAATGAAATATTAAGCCTACTGGACTAAACAAAGGCTTTTACTAATCAAATAATATGCCTAAATAGCACCACCCCCCCTTACCCCAGACCATATAAAATGCAATCTATAGAGGCTATCTACAATATTATGGGTGCAACCGACAGCTAGCAGAATTTTTACAGTATATCAAATGACACCAAGATTTAGTAATTTTAAAAACTTTAAAAATTACATCTAAGTTAATCAAACCTCCTCAAAAACTAGCCGAAACTAATTTCAGAATGTAAATATTTACGATGTTGTGCAACTTTCCTGTGAACTTATGTGGGTGAGAGGACAGTGAGTATTGCTAATATTAATAACTTTATCTTTGTGATACCAATATATTTTTACATTTCATTGTTATTACTACACACTCTAGCAAAATGTCTAACCGAACAATACTAATATAATCTAGTTTGATAATTTAGAATAATTATTATTAGGCCTATATGGAATACAGTTAAAACAAAATTCACTATGTTGACATATTTAAAATATTGACTAAATTTGTGTTGGCTCGCCAAGTTTGCATTAGGCCTTTTATGTTGATTCATTGTGATGATGTCATAGTCTTGAAAGTAACTGAACTTGTTTATTTGGTAAATCTTATTTTAAATTTACTAACACATGAAAGTTCACATAGGTAGGAACCATAAAAATTATATAAATAATTATTGAATGTTTGAAAGCTCTATTTTTATCCAAATAACTATTTTCAATAGTAGTTTATTTAGCGTAGTTTTAAGACATGGTTTTCTTTTAAACCTGCATGTGGTGGATTCAATCAGTTCAGTTGTAATGGAAATGTGTGTGCTATAATGTCTTTGGATTATAGGGCTATATGTACCATTCACAATTATTATTTTTTATTTAATAAACCTTCTATACCCTACTACCAGTAGTTAATTTATTTACTCACCAATAATTAAAAAATTTAATTCATTAGTATGCACACTTGAAAGCTAAGTTAAGTTAATAAAATATCATTATAATAAATTATATAGGCCTACCAACTATGTTGGCCTATTATTTCCATGACATCATCAATAGGAAACACTAACTTACTAGCTCAACGAACTGAACCCTAGCTTTTTAGCCTACCACAAATATGTATCTATTTAACATAGGCCTAAGTTAACTACCAGTATTGTTTTTTTAAATCTCAAATTTTATGTTTTGATTTCTTAGCCTTGTTGAAATCACATGAAATATTATCAAACATAATGTGACGGTTTTGAAGGAATTTGGTGCACATGAATTGTATTGTTATGATAATTAGCTTTATATTTTTAAGTTATGTAAACAGCGGTTTAAAAATTCAAACCTTATGAGAAGGCTTAGGGCCCCAACAGAGACTTTGTATTTGTAAGTCCATAGTTTGAAGTCCTTAAGAAATTATATTCGTGGCCAAAGAGTCTATATCCATAATCATGTGACTGTGCCAACCAATTAGATAGTCAAGATACTTGGTTCAATAAATATATTCGAAAGAAGATAATCCAAGACAAGGTGCATGCACCAAGCAGTCAGCTGATAAATAAAAGAAACTTACTAACTCTATGGCATTGGGAACTCTAAAGTTTATTGCCACACTCACATAAGACTGTCACATATCCCTATTCTAAGCTAGTTCTATCCAGTCCACCTCACTACACCCTATTTCTTTCAGGTCCATTCTAATGGTATTTTCCCATCTTCGTACTGTACATAAAAGAAACTTGAATGAAAAAACTTTCACAATAAATATATTTATAGCACATTTTGGGTAGAGAACACCTGCACAGTATTTTGAGAGAGTAGAATATATATATAGCGGCATCATAAATTAGGCCTATAACTATCTTAGGTACTACTGCTTGCCACTATATACAAGCATGACAACTTAGCATGAAACTAATTAGAAGCCCTATCTATTTAATTCAAATTTTCATGAAGTTGTAAAGTTAGGTTAGATTTGGTTAGTTCCGTTTATTTATAAATATAACAATTAGTTAACATTTATTTTTAGAATTTTTTATATATATTAGAGGCTTTTTTTAAGTTGGCAGTTCTGAAAATCTATTATATGAGTAGGCTAGTTGGAAAACTTTTTAGTTTGAACTGACTACTGAAAAGTATTTTTTGGTTTACAAAGTTGAAAGTATATGTCGCTGTACGTGCATAATATAGTGAACAACAAGAAATACTTTGTTGATCTGTCAACTGGAACATATGCACTAACTTAATAGGGTTTAGAATGGGCAAAATTAAAAGGCTTTTGCAGGGGATTATACCTTTTGCGGTTAATTGAGGAACACATTATTGATCATGTGGTTGGACATTTACACTTCCTAGGAAATTCAAGCTTTTCAGGAAATCCTTAGGCCTAAGATTATGGCAGAACGATATACTGTGAAATAGGTGATTCGTGCGAATATTTTCTAAATTAATGTTTCGTCTTAGTCTTAATATATAGA
This sequence comes from Timema bartmani, assembly GCA_902151455.1. Lineage (NCBI taxonomy): Eukaryota > Metazoa > Arthropoda > Insecta > Phasmatodea > Timematidae > Timema > Timema bartmani. The sequence goes on from CABFWB010001678.1 coordinate 26,843, forward strand.
TGGCTGACCTTTTTTTTGTGTCTGATAAGAATAATAACCAATGTACTAATATTCTTTCACTGCCATTGGTGCTTTTATTTAAATGTGGGCACACATATTTACTCAGGCTGTATCCAAATAGTAAAGTACACTTGACTTGATGCAGACTTGATAACTTTACACTTAGCACACACTTGAGATCGAAGACTGCAACAGACTATTCAAACAGCAAAATATCCTTTTCACACGCTTGAGTCTTCAGTACTGCTCCCTACCAATGATTTTAGAAACTATTTTAAACACCATCTATCAACCCAAATTAGCGTAGGCCACTTATTTTCACTGCACATGATAAATTAGCCAAATTGTCCAACACAACATAGCACAATTCAATACAACTCTACAACACTACAAAGCAGCCAGTATATTTAATGTACGTTATTAAAGATCACAGTTCTCTACGAGCTCTCTCTCTAGCAGATGAAAAATTAAACAATTATCGACTGCGTGTCAAGGGTAACTTGCTGTCGCACTTGGACTCAAGGGCGTGTGAGGGGTGCATTAGCACACTTTGTAACTATTCGGACAGATCTGCACTTGATCACGTGATTGCTAATGCAACTATCGAGTGAACGTCAAGGGTTGACAGCACATAAAGTAGACTATTCAGATACAGCCTAGGTTGTGTACTCTGTATAACCTAGTCCTTATTCCTTAGAAAGTTAAAGTTGACCAACTTCTACACAATTATAGATAAGGACTCTGTGTCCAGAGCAATCAGATACTTTATCATAGATTTCTTACGAACAACGGACAGAGTCTGTGTTGGGGCTTTTTTATGGACCAATATTTTTCTTCTAAAGCAGATTAATTACTCTATTGTATAGGCCCTATCATTTGGATTAAAAAATTAATTGAAGGTTACCTACTTTGGTTTATTTAAATGTTGAAAATTAACATTTAATTACATTAATAAAAGTAATTAAATCAATTGTTCATTGATATTAATGCAATGTATTTTCGTTAACTTATTTTTTCACCATTTTAATTTATAAATTGGCCGATACAAAATACGATAATGGACCCCACCCCCACCTGACAATTGTAAAGATGGGATGGAATGTGCATTCAGCCATTTAGTCCTTAGATTAAAACATTCGTCTTTAAAATGCTCATTGCAAATTGTACATTTAGTACGAATAGTTTCATTGTCCAGATTTTCAAGTTTTGGGTTTTAAGATTCTTCCAGACGGAGAATCTTGTTTAATCTTTATTTGGAAATCTATATCTAATAGATATTCTATTTAGACATCCAGGATATATATTTATAGTACACCATGATAAAATGAAAACTTAAAACATATTTATATTAACAAAATACTATCACTATTAGAACATTATTTACAATCATAAAATTATAAAGTAGAAAACACCATTACAGTTCACTGTTGTAAAGTTTGAATCGATCGTCCAATCACAGCTCGATATTTGCCTACATTAGCGATTGCCGTGGTTATAAAAATAACTAAAATAAGGTTGAAGTAGTTCCTAGAGCAGTGATATATTCAAACTAAAATTATTGATTCCACCCTGAATTGTGCAAGATTGACTTTTATTTTATTCCGTCCTTAATTATTTCAAATAGTTGGTACTCCCTCTTATACTATTTTATTTTTCATTACATTAGTCCTTTAAATAGTCAGACACCATGTCTCAGTTGGTAGTGGGCCTGTCTACTGAGCTAAGGGTTCCAGGTTTGATTCCCGGCATGGCCGAAAAATTTATCATTGGTGAAATGTGGGTTAACCCTTTCACAGTGATGAATTAACGACCAGGGACTGGATATTGTTAAGTTAGATTATAAGGCATGTGAAGCTATGGCAGCCTAGCCAGCCGGTAGTAGGAAATATATTACTTAAATAAAAAAAAACTGACCCAGGCCATAGGCTGGAGACAGCCATGGATGTAAAGTAAAGTACTTTAAATAATAACCATCTCGTCTTAACTACCCATCAGGGCTTAACACACATTTAAGCGAATGAAATTGGGTCAGAAAGGTATAATTTTAGATGCAATGTACCCACATTTACATACAGATAAAGAAGACTTTTTTTAAAAAAAACTCCGAGACTCTGAGCTATCCAGGAGTCTTCCCGTGGTCAGAGTTATTCTTCACTCATGTTTTAAGGCAAAATCTGTGATGGATGTGTGCAGAGATCACAGCTACATATGACCGATCAATTAAGATCAGGAGCTATCAGATAATGATTCAGACTTCAAGATGGGAGGGCTTTATGCTGCCAATAGTATATGACAATTAATGCACAAATGCGCTTATCATGACTGATTAAATAGCCAGGATGAGGACATTATATTATTTAACTAAGTCATTTTTCAATTTAAAGAATATGACATTTAGATGAGAGCGTAATTAACAAATATAATAGCTTGGCTATTTAATCCATCATAGCAATAAAGGTTAAAGGTGGATATTAAGAGGCAAGTCCCATTTAGCATAACTAATATTTTTTGTGCCTTATAAGTTGTCAATACAATCTCTTGAACCGCTATAATATACCATTTACAGAGAATGAAAAAAACAAAACCTGTGAAGCTCTTGAAGAGAATTAAAATATCATGGAAACATGAAAGAGAAGAAAACATAAATATTAATTATTATCAATTTACTCAAGTGCTAATGAGTTATAAAAGAAGCAGTTTATTTAATTATGAGAGTTCAAATACAATTAAATACATATTAATGATTGTAATATATTCAGCTCTTCTGTTTCTCCTTCTTGGCTGCCTCTGCTGCGGCCTCTGCCTTCTCGTAGGCTGTTATCAGTTGCTCCACTTCCTTGGCCGGCAAGATGCGAGTCTTAGTTTTACCATTATCTCTCGTCAGAGTGGCCATTTCCACTGCAATGAAAGAGATGGTTAGTTTGTAGAGTTCATCAAGGTGTGGAATACCATAGAGATTATACAATAAATATACATTAGTCTAAATAGTTTGAGATGAACGCGAATGAGCACGTCTAGAACTATCGAAAACTAGAATTACACAGAAAAGAATAAAATAACTTATGTTTTAAGTGTAAAAAGTACTCACAAGTCGATATGTTTTCAAATTTCATAATACAAAAACAATTTCATAAATATATACACATACCATACCATACCATACCATACCATACCATACCATACCATACTATATACACTTGTTTACCATAAAAGGTAGAAGAAATCTTACCTTTCTTGGTTCCATTATGGTGTAGCTTATTAGAGAGGGCCATAGTGTAATCAGTCAGGGTAAATTGAATGTACATCCTATATGTTCACATAGCACAAATCTAAAATAGTTAAATTACGTGTTGTTATAACAAAAGTAAGGTGAATGCGGCTGGAATGAGATATCTAAGAAATGTAGAAAACTCATAAGGACAGAATCAGTAATTAATGGGTGCCGAAGAAGCACGGTTTGAAAGGGAACCCAATAGGTCAATATGAAAGAAGCGTCTTATGTTGGTTTGAGCATGTTGAGAGGATGAGTGTGGATCAAGTGATGAAGCAAATATATGAAGGTAAAGTGTGTGGCTCAAAAAGGTAGGCCATTTAAGACGTGGTTAAATGTTTTAGATGAATGTGTGAAAAAGAGAAACACCAAGGGCCGGTTGCACAAACATAGTATTGACATTAAGTTTGACCTTAACACAAGAAGAGTTTGGGTTGCCACAAAATTAATAAGGATCAAAATCTCCAATTATCTGACCATAGATATGATAAAATAATCAAGTAAAACAAACATGGCAACATTGTAAATATCGTTGTATTTGGGAAATCTGATTGTGAAATAACCTAAGGTTAAGCATAAGGTTGTCTATTACATGTAAACTTCATATCTCTGGAAGCCTCGGCTGCCTGATATCTGTATGTATATTATTTCAGGCACGTTCCTTAAAAAATTGTGTGAAGATTTTTGTAGTGCTAGTGCGGAGGAGGATTATAGGGAGAAGAATAAACGAGCGAAGAGAAGCCAGGATGGATTGGATGCAACATGGACAGAAATGCTGGAACGGCACGTGGAGGTAAGGTGTTATATAAGAGGTTTCAGGAGGAGTAGCAAATATTTTGGGAGGTTGTAGTATTAATTACTCTGAGTAAAAATGTTCATAGAAACATGTGTCAAATTCTCAATGACTCAAACAGCTGTTTGAAACTGATGAGTTAAAAGGCATTATTAGAGGTATTAAAGAACAATAAATTACTTGCTTGTGTTTACTGACTGTTTGAATGATAAGATAAAACACAAATAATTTATAATTCACAATAGATGTTTGAAAACCCCACCGCCAACCTCATTGCACTTTGTGAGACTCGTGGTAGTAGTATGTGTTCTTCTGAGGTTGTCTTGACGTTCTTTTATCAGGGCAGCACTATTCATAATGTGAGCAAGTAGTTTGTCTCTTAGTTATGTAGACTTTGCCTACTGTTTGCTGACTTTGATGTCTTTGTAGACTTTGCTTTTCATTCATCCCTCAAACCATAATCAAAGGGAGTGAGATCTGGATGCCCTGGTGGCTACCATGGTCGATCCATCGTAAAGGGAAAGTTAGGTTTGGATATTGTCACCTGATGACTGTAATGTGCAGGAACATCGTCATGCTGATGGATCATACCAATCATTGTAGTAAAGATAATGTAGAGAGTATAACCTACCCTTCTCTGCTGTAAGCTTGGTCATGTCCAGAGTTTTGCTGAGCACCTTGATGGCCAAGGTCTGAGCGTCCTTCAGCGTCGTCTCTCCCTCCTTGTACTCTTGCTTCAAGTTGGACACAGCGGCCTGCAAGATAGTAACAACCTTGAGTGAATGTCACAGAGGAAATAATAGAGCCACTACTTCGAGGTAAAACCTTATTTCATATTATTTAATATGTGACCTAGGTCCAATACCTTCACTCAGTATGTGGCGTGTCTACCCACCAAGCTTTTTTTTAGCACTGGATCTTACTACCCATTCAGGTTATAAGCCTATGTACTAATTACATTAAAGGATTAAGGATAAGAAAGGTTGAATTCAGAAGAAGTGTACAAGTAAATTGGAGACAAGAGTGGGAAACCTCCCTCAATACACCCGACCGGGATCAAACCACAATCTACCCATCATTGGGAGTCTAGCCTATTGTGAGAGTGATGCCTTAGAATATGCAACCACCAAAGCGGGTCACATACTGAGCTAAGGATCCGGGGTTCAATCACCAGTATGGCAGAAATATTTATCATTAGTGAAATAGGCGATTCCCTTTTCATATAGATGAGTTAACAGCCAAGGGACTGGATGTTGTGTCTGTTCTAGATATAAGTTAGTTTATAAGTTGTGTGCTGATATAATCTGTCAGTTCAGAAAGTGCACATTGAATAACTAAAGTATGTTATTTATTCCTTTTAGATGGCCCTATCTAAGTGTCTCATCATTCTTTACCAATTTAATTTCTCTCACTTTTTAAAAAAAAGTTGTGTTGCATGTTTCACGCTGCCTCCTGAGTAGTTCTGATACAATAAAACCTAGGTTGGTGGTTTGGGCGGTAATGATATATTTTCTTCAACAGGCAACCATTATCTTTATGTTCAGTGGCAGCAGTGTAAAGTGTGAACTGTGTTCTTTTTTTCCCCTTGTAAAAGCCATATTGTGTTCCTCCCTTTTATATGTCTCTATACACCTTTCCTGTACCTTCTTTCAAATATGCAAGATAAAATAAAAACTAGAATTCACAAGTTAAGTTTAAATTAGAGAGGGGCCTTTCGAATCCATTGCCATCTAGATTTTTTTTTTTAACTTTTGAATTAAATGTTTTAAATCTATTCAATTCTGCTTAGAAGAACTGAAGGAGGAAAAATGGTGGAAGATGTAGGCATTTTACTAAACTGATCTAGCCGCAGGCTGGAAACAGTTGATGATATGCTGCTTAGTAATTATAAGGCAAACTTAATAACAAGACCTTAAAACAATAATTTACTATTAATTGAATATATAATTGTTATTATGAATTAGTAATAAAAGAAAGTGTTAACATTTAGTTAGTATTTTTTTAAATAGAAACTTAATAATTAATATGAACAAAGTTAGAATTGGAAAAAACATAAATAGTATCAATGTGGGAAATTTGCTGACCCAGCTCCAGTTTTAAGGCAGTGTACTTACAGCGCTGTTGTTACCAATACAAGTGGCCTTCCAGCCTCCGTAGTTACCGCTGGGGTCAGACTGGTACAACTGGTAGCCATAATGCTTGTCCCACCCCATGTACAGAATAGAGACACCAAAAGGCCTCTTGCCTGAAACAAAAGAAGGTGTCAAAAAAGATCTGATAATTATAATTAACAAACCAATAATAGTTTTGTGAGTACTGTGCAATATGATTATATTATTATTTACTAGAGGTGTACTGATGCAAATAGATTTGAATCATAATCAGGTGTTTATTAATGCATCGGAAATGAATCATGATCACTGATTATTATGCCGATTAAAAAAAAAATTCTCATTTAGTGACACAACAAATGCATTGTATTTTGAATGTTTGAAAAAATATGTATTCATATTGTATTAATGATAGTAGATAAGACTCAAAAGTAATATCAATAATTATTATTATTATTGCTAATTAAAGAATCAATCTTAGCATTACAATTCTCGCTAGTTACTTCGATTCTTAGCTCTCAATAAAACAGGCAACGTTCAGAATAGGTAATAATCGACTATCTCTCATATTAGTTTAGTTGCAGTTTCACTTAAATGCCGGTAAATTGTAAATATACTGTATTGTCCTGAATATAGTACAACCTCGAATACAATACGACCTTAGCATTTTGAGGTGTTCTACATGAAAAATAAACCGTCTCGAATCTAATACGACCTGACATTATGACAATAACACGAGGTAAAACTTAACAACTTTGACACACTTTTTTTTTAAAGTATAAAATAAGTGAGACTCTCAGAATACATGAATCAATTCTTACCAACAATCGATATATCATAACATGTTATAGTGAAAGTTATGATATTTAGATCAAATTAAGATGGTCACTTTCTTGTAATTATATTTGCTGTCAATTTCAACAAATATCAATGTGGTTAGTAAAAATAGAGCAAAAAAAGTTATATTTATTTTAATTGAATAGATTTAAAGCGTAGCGTAGTCCAATATATCGTTGCCAAAACATTACTAATTTCTGGCGAGCTAGCGTGTGTAGGATCAGCTATGGTAGACGACTTTAAATTTTGGTAACGTGTGAAATGTGTTCTTCTTTCCATTATAAAATCCGCAATTTATTGTATTAATTTCGAGTTTATTTGAATTTTTTGTTTTGATTTTCAATGTTGAAGACGTTTCGTGTTGTTGGGATCCAACATAAATGCAGAGATGAAACTAGAAATAGTTGCAACCTAGGACGACCGCCTTGCTTACGATTACATTCCTAGTCTTGAGACAATGTCTTCTGTACTGACCATGTAAATTCCAGTTAGGGATGAATGGCCGGTTCATGACCCGGAGCTCATGCAGGGACAAACTGACTGACTAGCAGGACAGTTGTGGCCAGTACTTCAACAGAGGATGTTGTCAAACTTGAGACTTCTGCATGGTCTAAGAATATATAAGAGTTAGGGTAGTTTACCCAGGGACAGATACCATGTATCAAGTATCATTTTTTGTATATATGATTGTATATTTTATATTCCATGTTATTAAACTAGTTAGTAATAGAATAGTAAACATCTCTATCTATTATTTAAATGTGTGTACAAGTTCCCATCCTCTATGAATCAGGCCGGTTCATGACCCGGAGCTCATGCAGGGACAAACTGACTGACTAGCAGGACAGTTGTGGCCAGTACTTCAACAGAGGATGTTGTCAAACTTGAGACTTCTGCATGGTCTAAGAATATATAAGAGTTAGGGTAGTTTACCCAGGGACAGATACCATGTATCAAGTATCATTTTTTGTATATATGATTGTATATTTTATATTCCATGTTATTAAACTAGTTAGTAATAGAATAGTAAACATCTCTATCTATTATTTAAATGTGTGTACAAGTTCCCATCCTCTATGAATCGGTTACTGGTCATAACAAATGGTGGCAGTGAGAAATAAATTCAGGAAAACTAGAAACCAGTGTTTTTATTTAATAAATTGTGTTTGTTTTCAAAATTGAAAAACATTTACGAGAGACAGGGAACAGTGTTGTGCTCCGAACTATGCAGTGTCTCATGAAGACAGGAAATTCAAAGATGAGTCAGCATCGGATAAAATTACAACACCAGATGTAACACACATAGAGAGAGACAAGGAGATACACCATAAAAGGAAGTAGCTATTGTTTTATCTTCTTTTTAACTTGGATAGAATTGCTGATGTTTGTTTTGTTCGGAGCAATATAAAAACAAATAATAATAATAATAATACATTTAATGATTAAATTTGTTTAATGAATTAGATAGAAATCTATTGGAATATATTCTTTACCTATATAAAAATAGCCTTAGGTAAAGAAGTAAAATTTCAGAAAGCTTTTGATGCTATGTCAAAACAAATTAACACATTAAGGGAAGAAATTAAAAGGCTTACTCCACTAGCAACTACTATTTTTTTTAAAATTATTATTCAGCATCGCGTCTTACTACCCGTTCGGGTTATACGCTAGCAACTACTAAAGAACAGAATGAAATTGTCAAAAATTTAAGTTTAAGTAATTTTTATCAAATCTTGGAAAGGTGATTCAAGTAGCATTTCTGTTGTAGAATTTTTCAATAAAAATTGAAAAATCTGCAAACTAGGTAATTGGACAGATGAAGATAAAATTTTGATAATTTCTTTAACACTAGAAGGAAAAGCTAGTGATTTTTTAAGTTCAAATGTAGAGCTACAATCTGAAGTAGATTGTTTAAAGTTCAAAGCTAAATTTATTGAAATATTTTCTGAAAATCATCCAGATCAATTTTATTACTCAAAATTATAAAACGTGGTTCAAAATTTAGTGTTGCAAGGATTGAAATTCCTTATGCAGGTGTTTTGGGACGACTCAATTTTATGAGGAGAAGAGGAGCAAAAATAAATTTGAAAATCTATAAATTGAATATTGGTAAAAATGAATGGATATTTCAGAGAAGCCATGACTACGCTAAGGTGTGTCCTGGGAAAGGACAACACCAATCAGCTCTGCAGAAGATAACACAGCCGGATGGACTGATCACCCAGACAACAGATGTGAAATCAAAGCGGAAGGAATTAGCCAATGGAGGAATCCAGGTACCACAAGAATCTCATCAATGAAGCATCTTTAGTAGTCAGAAAACAATTTTACCAAGGTATGTTCAAACACTAATACAAGGGAAAATAGGAAAACACCACACACCTGTTACACAGGAAGTATTTTTTGAACCAGGAGAAATTAAGAGACATGGCATATTAGAAGTGCGAGTAGTTGCCAAAATACAGCCAAATAGAAGAATATTTTTGAAAATGTTGAATGTTACTCAGGAGGACATTGAGCTAGAGAAAAATGTATTGTTAGGGTGTAGCAGTGCCTTTGGAAGGAGAATCCACTAAGAACCAAGAAAAGGTTAGAGCATTATTACCTATCAAGACTTTACAAGAATCGAAGAGAGAATTTCAAAATATGCTTGGAGAGAAACTAACCCATTTGAAAAATTTCAAGAAAATTAAAATAGAAAATATCCTAACAATTTACAAAGATATGTTTTTTTACCTTGTAGCAGGAAGTATAGCATGTACTCATAAGGTAAAACATCGTATTGACACTGGGGATGCTAAACCAATAAATAAAAGACTGTATAAAGTACCACAGACCCAGAAGGAAATAATGGAAAAAATTGTAGAAGAAATGTTAGCTAAGGGGGTAGTGGAAGAGTCAGACTCTCCTTGGTCAGCTCCGTGTATTTTAGTAAAAAGAATTGGACCCAATGGGAAGATAGAATACCGCTTTTAGAGGACTAAATTCTGTTACAAGAAGGGATGCCCACCCTTTGCCCTTTATCACAGAATCGTTGGATTGACTTGGAAACTGTCGCTCGTTTAATGTTGTTAATATTTTCCACACCGAACAGACACTTACAGTATAAGTGCCTAGCGTTTGGTTTAACCAACGCCCCAGCTTCTTATCAACGTTTAATGGATAGTGTACTATCAGGATTGAAGGACGTAGAATGTTTAGTTTACATTAATGACATTATTTTTAGTAGAACTATAGATGAACATGTAGACTGTTTGGACAGACTAAAAAGCGCTAATCTCAAAATACAGCCAGAAAAATGCAAGTGTGCAGTAAGGAATATCTAGGTCATCTGATTTCAGATCAGGGAATCAAACCTAGCCCCATGAAGATAGAAGCCATACATAACTATCCAAAACCACGTAACGTAAAGGACATAAGTGCCTTTTTAAGGTTATCAAGCTATTATAGAAGCTTTATATAAGAATGTGCTAAAATAACAAAACCCCTTACTGAGCTTACAAAATTAAATTCAAAATTTAATCGGTCTAAGGAGTGTCAACAGGTATTTGACACCTTAAGGAATGGGCTCTGTAGCAAAACAGTATTGAGATACCCGGATTTCACACATCCCTTCATATTAGTGGCAGGCACAAGTGGGACTGCAATTGGTGCAGTGCTGTTGCAGCAGTTTTTGGGAGAGGAAAGACCTGTCGCTTTCGCATCACGACAATTAAACCGAGCTGAGAGTAACTATAGCATGACCAAGAAAGAATTGCTCGCCTTGGTCTGGTCAACTAAATATTTTAGATGTTATCTTCACGGGAGGAAATTCGAGGCAATAATAGATCACGCAGCACTCAAGTGGATGCTTAGTTTAAAAGATCCCTAATCACGTTTGACTCGTTGGGCATAAAGATTAGCTGAATTTGATTTTACAGAGACACATAAGCCTGGTGTAAAAAATATCACATGCCAACGAACTAACTCGACAAATAAACAAAATTGAACATGCAGAATATGTACCTTTACTAAGTAGAGAGGTGTTACGTCAAGAACAGGAAACGGACAATTATTGTAAAAATAAGAGTTTAGGTTTGCAAAATGGAAATTTACAAACATTTTCTTTTGATAAGGATTCAATGTTGTACTTCACTGAAGACAACAAGTGGAGATTAGTGGTTCCAAGGTCAATGATAATCCGTATAATTGGACATCATCATAATACGCAATTTAATGGTCAACAATGGGTCAAGAGAACTCAAGACATTATAAAAGAGAGATATTTTTGGAAGGACATATCAAGTGACATTGAAAATTATGTTTCGGGGTGTGACGCATGTGCTCGCAGGAAAACAGGCAACAAGATAACGGTACCATTTGGGAAATATGAAGTGACATCAAAGCCATTCGAGCAAGTATTCATGGATATAGTAGGCCCACTCCCAGTATCTAACAATGGAAATAGTTATGTGCTCACTTTTATAGATAATTTCTCGGGGTGGTGTGAAGCTTTCACCATACCAGACCAGACTCCGGAGACAATCGTCAGAGTGTTCGTAGCAAAGATCGTTTTATGTCACGGAGCACCGACCTGTTTACTCACCGATCAGGGTAGGAATTTTATTTCTAATTTATTAACAGAGACCTGCGGACTTCTGCAGATAAGGAAATTACAGACAACCCCATACCACTCTATAAGTAACGGAATGGTAGAACGACTTCATCAGACGATAGTGAACATGATCTCCCAGTTTGTTGACAGATCACAGAAAACATGGGATGTGTGGGTATGCAGCGATGGCCTATAGGGGCATCAAAAATCCAGTAACCGGGTACACACCTTATTACTTAATTTATGGTAAGGAGATGATATTGCCAACTGAAGATGACCTTGAGCCTAACCTTAACATAGAGAGCAGACCATCACAACAATTAGCAGTTAGATTAAAGGAAGCTTACAAAGCAGTAAGGAAAACCAATAAAAATGCAAGAGAGAAACAAAAACAGTACAGGGGACTTTGTTTATCTGCAGGATACAGCTTTAAAGCAAGGAGTCTCAAGGAAACTGGCAAGCCGACGGAAGGGTCTATAAGTAATCCTCGAGAAACTAGGTGATGTGGATTACAAAATAAAAATAAACAATAAGGAAGTTGTTATTCATGTCAACAGACTCAAACTTTGCCATGTAGCCCCAGAACGTCGACGAAGAAGACGCAGGTCACTTGAAGATCCCCCCCAGGATGAAGAACAGCAGGAAGTTGAAGATATCGAAGTTCTACAGACACACCACCCACCACCTGAATATCCTGTAGTCGATCCTGAGGACATCGAGCCGGAAGATATAGATAAGGAGGACAACGACTTTGAGCGTACTCTAGAAGAGGAGAGCATAATCGAGACGGACCTCTCAACTATCACCAACGAGGGAACCGATGCTACAGCTTCAGAATGGTCACCAGGGATGCGTCATTATTGTCAGATGATGGCGGACATTGCTGAGGATGTCAACGTGCAGAGGGAGCCCTAAAGCCTCAGACAGCGTCGACTTAACCTTACCCGTTAGTTTCAGTTAGCTCTACAGTACGAGTAGTGTCCCTATTCTCGACAGAGTGGTACCTAGAACAGGAAAGAGTACTGGTGATCCTAACAGCAACGAGCAACATCAACATCGAGCCGATCAACCCAGGAGAGAGGACCAGGGTGTGTCAAGTGAACAGGGACAACAGCATCGAGAAGAGTAGACTTCTGCCTAGAGGACAACGGCAAGGAAGACTTACAGGATGGTGACAGAGGGAGTTGAGGGATGGCCCACTCCACGATTTCATCATCATCGATTGGGCGTACAAGACTAACCGCGCCGCACCAAACATAACGTGTACACTCGTATTACGACAAAATGTGGAAAAATTAAAAACTTTTTTTCACTATACATAAAAATTTATTTTCAAATGACTTTTTTATTGTATTATATTAACTGCACAAAGTATATGTTTGTTAGTAGCTAAACCAAACTTTAGAGAGGTAGTTTTTAATGAAAAAAGTGTACCAAGTATAGTGCCCTTTTAGAAATTTAGGGGTATTGTTGCGATCCAACAATATGTTGAACAGAGTGTACACTCAAAACTAAGAATGTGCAGCTACATAAATGCAGAGTTGAAACTAGGAATAGTTGCAACCTAGGACGACCGCCTTGCTTACGATTACATTCCTAGTCTTGAGACAATGTCTTCTGTACCGACCATGTAAATTCCAGTTAGGGATGAACGGCCGGTTCATGACCCGGAGCTCATGCAGGGACAAACTGACTGACTAGCAGGACAGTTGTGGCCAGTACTTCAACAGAGGATGTTGTCAAACTTGAGACTTCTGCATGGTCTAAGAATATATAAGAGTTAGGGTAGTTTACCCAGGGACAGATACCATGTATCAAGTATCATTTTTTGTATATATGATTGTATATTTTATATTCCATGTTATTAAACTAGTTAGTAATAGAATAGTAAACATCTCTATCTATTATTTAAATGTGTGTACAAGTTCCCATCCTCTATGAATCAAGTTACCGGTCATAACAGTGTGTTTAGTAAATATCTTTAAGATAATGAGATTAAAATTTCAAGCGATCATATGTCGAGTCAACTCGAAGTTTTTCATTGAGGGGGTAGTAGGGTATCAGGCACTTTAGATTTTCTATACAATAACAATTATTATTAAATATTAAAAAAAATATTTTTTTTGACTGTTGACAAATAATAGTTACAGAAAAGTTTTTATTTTCAAGTAGAGCTACTCAAGTATTTAAGTTGCTACCAGTACAGTACTTAAGTTTTCTTTCCAATGTCATTAATTAAAAACGGTGCACTTTCATTTAAAAATCCTATTTGGTGACTTGTGTTCTCAACAACTATTTGTTGTTGATCATATGATTTAACACTTGGTGAAGTCGATATTTTTCTTTGTTAAAATTAGAAAAAAAAAATTACTATGAACGTTTTTTAGTTTTTGGTATGTTATGAAGTTGGATACCTACTTTTTTTTATATGAGGTTGGATGCTTGGAAAAAAAATGAAAAAATATTTTTTTTAAAGAATCTGAATCGAGAATCGAAAAATCAAGGTTGAACTTAAGAATCAGAATCGAGAAAAACAGGTATCATGACATCTCTATATATACTATTTATTTCCATTCCACAAGATGTCACATTGAACTAATTATGCAACTAAAGTGGTATAAAATGTTTGATTTTGGAAAAATGCTACATGGAAAAAGCTTATGACAGTGTATGGAGAGAATTAGGTGTGGGAAGCGTTGAAAAATAAATGAGTGGAAGATGGAATAGTGGGGAGCATGAGAGAAGTGTACGGAATGGTTTGAGTTGAGGAATGGCTTGAAACAGGGAAGCGCGCTCTTGCCATTGTTGTGCGTGGTAGTAATGGATGTAATGATGAGAGAGGTGGTAGGAAGAGTAAGGGAAGGAAATATAAAAGCAATGGTGCTTACTGACAACCTGATGGTGTGAGGAAATGAGGAGCTAGGAGTGCAGGAACAGTTGAATATATAGAATGAGGTGGTAGTACAATATGGAATGAAGTTTAGTGTGAAGAAGAGTGAATTAGGGATTACATCAATGAAGGAAAATAGGCATACAAAGGGAGTAACATTAGGAGGAGTGCAACTTAAGAAAGTGGAAAGCTTCGAGTACTTAGGAAGTGTGGTAGAGGAAAGAGGAGGAAACAAGATATAAATTGGGGCGAGAGGAAAGCAAGCAAAGCGTCAGAAGTCTGGTCTGGAGTAGAGATGTATCACTGAAGTGCAAAGGAGTGATGTCCCAATATTGCAGTATGCATCAGAAACCTGGATGATGAAGGAAAGGGACAAGAGCAGAATACAGGCTAGGAGTGACAAGGATAGACAGTGTGAGAGAGAGAGAGAGAATGAATGAAGGAGGAACCCCTACAGGATAGGATAGAGCAGGCGAGATTGAAGTGGTATGGACATATAAAGAGGATGGAAAAGGGGAGGATTCCAAGGAGGACGCTCGAGATTGAGGTTGTGGGCAGGAGGCCAGGGACAGGTGGACAAAGGAAGTGCAGAGGAGTGTGGATAAGAGTGGAGTGGATCTAGCCAGAGTAGAGGAAGAAAGGGAGTGTCCTTCGGACAGAAGTAAATGGAGCGGCTTACGTTCGAGACAGATCCTGCAATTGGCAGGAAAATGTGCATGATGATGGTGATGATGATGAATTACAGTAACTTTTATAATAGTTTTTAGTAGATATTTCACAATTTGTATTGGCTTTCAATAAATAATCAGTACCTAAAGACACCAAAATATTGCGAGGTGTGTACTTGGTATATTAAAATTAATTTCAAAATATTTTTAAAGTTTAATCTAGTCTTTGTATAGCCTATAGTCACACCCTTGGATAATACACCACAAATGTGTCAAAATAGTTTATAATCACGACAAGAAATGGTGCTCTTTGTCGCTTAGCTTTGACAAGGTGAAGTAATGTTGCAAGAACATGTCGAAGAACTTACATTTATAAGGTACATGATAACTTATAGCCATATGGTTCAAAAATATTCTGTAGAATTTTAAAAATTAAATTTGAAATATACTTACTTTAACTTAAATTGCTCCTTTTTTAAAATTTAAGATTTGAGGATTCGAATTTATATTTGAGATTCGAAAGAAAATTTAATATTTGGACTTGAGATTTGAATTTGAGAAATATAGGACTCGACCCATCTCTATTTTTGATCAATTATAATTACCTGGTACAATGATACAATTTGGAAGTTGCAAGATTCAGCGCTTTCGTTTAGTCCTCCAATCTCGACCCTCAGCCCCATGTTTCGGGTGACAGATATATAGTTTTTAATTATGTTATATTATTCTAACCTCCATACTGCGTGTAGGCCTGCTTCACGTCACACAACCACGACACCAATTGTTCACACGGTATGGACTCTCCATACTGGAGCAAGTAACGTTGACCAATTAGTCGAAGTTCATTGGTCAATACATTGGCATCTGATGTGATCCCAGCAACGCTACACACCATGTCACTACGACAAACCATCAACTATTAGTTACAAATCTTGTTGAACTCCCAGTATGTGCGGGGTTAATACACTTTATATATTTTGAAATTACCTTGTTTTTCAACGTTTTCCAGACAAAATAAATAAATACTGTACATATTTCCAGTATTTTTTAAAGCAATTTATAAGCAGTTAAATTATTTTCAATAGATGAATGTAACTTCCATTTAGCCCCTTTGGGAAAAGTTTTTGTAAACCACATGCCATTAATAAGGGCATAAGAGCATAGGCTCTTAAAACAAAAACTAATTCGCAATCATTATGGTTATGATTAGGAATGCGTCCTTTGAACCCTTCAAGGATCTTTGAGAGTATGAAAACAATAACATTTTCCTAATTTTTAATAGTGATTTTTTCTTAGAGCTATTGTGATGCCTGCCAGTGATATAGCCCTGTATAATATTAGGACAGATACAATTAGGCCTACCATGTTTATACAGCTTATATAATTCAGATTTATAGGGAAAATATAGATTCTGATTTGAGATTCAGATCCAAGAAAAAGTGGATTTGACCTCTCTTTAGCTATGACATGAACACACATTGGCCCGATTGTTATTAATTAAGCATCACACCTTAGCTCAATCGGTAGGTTGTCTGCCTGCTGAGATAGGGATCTCAAATTCAATTCCCATAAGTACTGAAACATTTATCATTGGTGAAATGTGGGTTTCCCCTTTCACAATGAAGAATTACCGGCCAGGGGGCTGGATGTTGTGTTTGTTATAGAGTCAAGCTAATCTATAATATGTCATGTGTTGATACAGGCTAATCAGTTGTTTCACAAAGTGCACGTTAAATACCTCAAATAAATAAATATGTAATATATAGATTTCATCTCACTCGTTAAGTTTGTATATTTTCTCGGAGAAGAAGACTTCGTCTAGCAACTTGTTTGTATTCCTCCTCTCAGCGGCCAGGAGTATACCGTCATTAGCCAGGATACCAAGACATGTGCCGGCGTGACTGATCGCTTCCATGGCGTACTCCACCTGGTACAGTCGACCTGAACAAATTAACCACAAGACCATGGAATAAGCTGGAGAATAAAAATAAGTTTTTTTTCCACAAGAAAAAGTCCGAAAATACTGATTCATTAATTCTATAAACATTTTTTTTTTGTCGGCACGGTATTTTCCCCCACACTTAGTAGCCCGGTTATTTTATAGCTTACAGTTACTACTTTAATGGAATAAAGGCCGGTACACACAGAAAGCTAAGCTAAGCAATGGCCTCTTTCCCCCCCGAATTCAGTGTTGTTTCTTTCTGGTCTGCTCCAGTCAAGTTTAGTTATGGCTTTCGCCAAATGTCTTGTTTAAGCTCAGATGATAGAAGAAGGAAGATAAGATGCTGCTATTAGCAGTGGTTTTGGAAGACGAAGAAAACTTAGGTGGTGGAGGTCTGAATTAACGGTTCCACTTTAATATAAAAACACATAGAATATTACTTAAATAGGCCTACACGTGAAACAAACTGAAAACAAAACTTCCACACTTTTGTTATTTTCACCAAACAAGCACTGCGTCTGTTCAACACGGAGCCCAAGCAGTGTTATGCGCATGCGCAACTTAAGATGGCTCAAGATGGGAAATGGAAGAAATGCCCAGCCAGCAATCGGAAAAAATATAGCGCGGCGTAGCAAGGCTTGGCTTAGCTTAGCTTAGCTTTCTGTGTGAACCAACATATTTAAATATATGGTTCGCTATTTTTCTAAAGAGTTAGCAGAGCAAATCTTAGCTTAGCTTAGCCTTCTGTGTGTACTGGCCTTTAAAAGGAAGACGATAAAATTAGAGGAAATGTCACCATATTTACATGGAATGAGAGTGGGAAACCATTTGTGAAAAAAAATTAATCTCTGTATATTTGGGTGAGATTCAAGCTTTGGCTATTTTACCCTCAGTTAAACAGTTTAGATGAGAGTGATGTTTAGGCTACAGATGTGGGGTCCATGTGAAAGAGGAATAACACTTTTCCCACTCTTCATAACACTGTTGTTTTGCTACAAGCTAGAGCAGATTTCTGAACAAGGATAACACCTTTGTTTTGAGGAGTAGTCCAGCCATCTTGTGCAAGTGGCCATGAATACGATACAATCAGGTTGTCTCGGTGATAGTGGTTGGCGCGCATAGTCAATGGTTTCCTGTGTCCAGTTTCTTTCTTTTCTCTAATTTGAATTTATTTGCTTTTATACACACACTCTTAGGCCTATATGTAAATAAAAATATAAATCTACTACCCACTACTGGTATAGATAGTAGCCTCCTGTAGATAACTTTCAAGGATGAGAAAATCGGTACAAAGTATTTTGCAGAGTGGCAGTACCATTATTTAAGTTGTAGTGTGGAGGGCAGCAAAAAACAATGGCTGTAATAAAGAGGCCACCTCGATTAAAGACCTAATCAAACACAGCTCTAGTACAGCTAAGCATTGAGCTTACTTGTCACTTAGTGAGGAAGGGGAGATCCATACAAAATATTAACTTAATTAAGTTATTGTTAAAAATTAAGAACAGAGCTTACATCAATAATCGTAGTACTACATTTTTATCTTACCTTCCGGAGAAAATATTGTTGTCCTTGTGTCATATCGTCTTGCCTACAAATAAAAAATAAATTATTTTATATAAATAAAGATTGGATATAATTTGTGGAATTTTAATCAACCTTGTCAAAATAAATTTTTATTGAAAGGCCTTTTAGAATTATTTTTTCCTTAAAAATGTTTTACTAAACATTATTGTTATTGATGTATCAAAAGTGACAACTGCAGATCACATGACATGACTTATGAATTGTGAAAGTAGATTTAGTAACTTTTCTAGATGTCAGATAAAGAACCTTCCTATGGAAATTTGAATGTAGCTGCTGCGGGTTAATTTAATGACAGCCATAAAAACTCAGCTCTGATGTTTAAAGATCAAGCCTTGGATGTGGATTCGTCCTTATAAGAACCTTTGAGGACTAAATAAATAATACAAATTAATAACAAACCATATCAAGGCTATATATGACTATTTAACAGTACACAATAATATATCTTCTATACAGGATGTTCCTGGGTCAAAATTCGGGAAGTGATAGTGGATCAAAAAACTAACTCAAAATGTTTTTTGGAACTTTGCTTGTTTTCACTTCCTTTTCATGTAAACAGCAAAAAACTAAATAAAAACAAATTAGGTAGGTATTAAATAAAATATATTTATTTATTTTGTTTAAATTGACGGTCTCCAGCAAGGAGACAAGCAGTGCACCTATCAATGACAGAATGAGTGGTTGACCAACATTGTGCAAATGTTGTTTCTTCGGATGCTTACATTATCCTTTGTTGTAATGGTTGAAGATCATTAACAGGCCCTTCATACACTTTTTGCTTGAGAGCTCCCCATACAAAAAATATCTAATGGTGTTAAATCAGGCGAACACAGAGGCCAAGCCAAAGGTTCAGCGCGACTGATCCATCTTTAAAGAAAATTAATATCAAGCCAATGCTGAGGACCTCTGCAGAAAAACATGTTTCTATTTAGTATTTTTGCTGTTTGCACGAAAAAAAAAAAAAACTGAGTTAGTTTTTTGATCCACTACTACTTCCCAAAGTTTAGCCGTTCAACCCGGGTACACCCTGTGTGTGTGTATAATTTATACACACACACACACACATATATATATATATATATATATATATATATATTAGCACCGCTTCTTACTACCAATTCTGGTTATACGCTTATGGGCTAGGGATGATGAAGGTTGAATTGAGAGAAGTATACCCACAATTGCATGGAGAGAGAGTGGGGAATCATTTAGGGAAAACCACCCACATTACTGACCAGGATTGAACCACAATCTTCCCATCATCTAAAGTCTAATCTAATGCGAGATTAGCACCTTAGACCATGTGGCCATCAAAGCAGATATTAATTTTTTTAGCCCCACGTATTACTACCTGTTTATGTTATATGCTTATGTCCTAATTATAATAATCATTTTAGGGATTAGGAAGGTTATATCTAGATTAAGTGTACCTGGATTTGTGTGGAGGGAGAGTGGAAACCTATTTTAGATAAAACCACCCTGAGTACACCTGATCGAGATTTGAACCTCGATCTCGTTATCGGCACATTGGTCTACTGTGAGAGTAGCGCCTCAGACCATGCAGCCACCAAAGCCGGTAATAAAATATTAAATTACTTAAAAGTACCACATTAAGTAATTTATTATTATTATTATTAATTAGCAGCACCGCATCTTACTACTCGTTCGGACTATATGCACTTACGCTAATATGTAATGGTAGGGTGATTGTGAGATGAAATGGAGGACCTACAGTTTAACGTGGAATCCGAACCACGGTGGAGGCCTGGCACTCCACACATTCACAAGTTGTGATTAATACATGTCTTGTTAGATGTGAAGGAAGGGTTTGGAAATCAGATAAATCTGTGCCGGGACTGAGGATTAAACCCCAGACCCCCATCACAGAAGTCCGATACCTTACCACTAGACCGCCAGGTCACCCACACTAAGTAGCTTCTAGAATATGTTTAAAGTTTGTTTTTAATGAAGATGCTAATGCAATTCCTTAAATTAACCCCGTGAACTAGGTACTCTAATTGGAATTACACTTCTTAGCAAATAACTGTTGTAGTGTTGTTAGAAGATATGAATGGATGGGTGGGTAACCAAAGAGAGAATTCAGAGTGTGTTATTTATGGAGGTAGCACCAGGGTAAACTATAATGGTAGGCCTAATAAGTTAGTGAGTCTGTGTTTAGAAAAATATTTATTTGTGTTGAACACATGGTTTAAGTACAAATATATATTCACTTGCATACTTGGCAAAGAGGGATTCAATAACGATTGATTTTGTGGTGTATGATGAGAGACTTAGAAGTTTAGTAACGCATACTAGGGCTGTAAATGGAGCTGAATGTGGTAGATCACTTCCTAGTGAAAAAGTGCCTGGAACATAATAAAAGAGGCCATAGTTGAGTTGCCCAAAAGATATGTGTGGATTTGCAGTGGTGGTATATTTAAAAAGAGATGCATGAACAGAGTAAAAAAGAGCTGTAATAAAAAAAGCATACAAATAAATGATTGCTGCATGAAGAATGAAACAGAATGTAAGAAGTTGTGGGATATTAAAAAGAGAAAAAGATTAATGCAAAGAAAGTAGCAAAGGAGAGCAAGGAGCAAATGAGATTAACAGAAAAAGAATGCAGATTGATTTTGAAGGAAATAAGCTGTTCTGGAAGTGGGTAAAGAGATTGAAACAAGGAATGCAAGTAAAGACCTTTGGTATTAAGAATTAACATGGTAAGATGATTTGGGATGAAAACTGTATTAGAGAGCAATGGAGGGAGTATTTTGAGCAATAGTAAGGTGAAAACATAGAGGAAGTAGCAAAAATTAGGGAAAGTATTATGATGAGTGAAAGAATTAACAAATCTAAGATGTTAAAAGTGAAAGTTAAAGTGTTAAAGAATGGCAAAGTTGTGGGCGTAGAGGGGAACCCCAAGTGCAAAGCTTGAGTGTGGGACATAGTACTAGGCCTACTTGCCAAATTGTGTGAGTTGTTCAATGTGTGAGCTGGGATTTTGAATGTTTCTAATGACTGGAAGAATGCTGTCATTGCTCCTATGTACAGACACAAAAGCAGTAAGAGTGAATGTAAGGATTATAGGGCAATTAGTTTGTTTAGTGTATTAGAGGCAAAGTTTTTGGTATGAGTCTTAATCGAGAGGGTGCGTGAAAAAACTGCTGACAAGATTTGAGGTGTGCAATGTGGTTTCATGCTAAGTAGAGGTTGCACAGACCAGATATTACCATTGCAACAAGTGATTGAGAAATGTATGGCAGATAGGAAGAAAGTTTATTGTTCATTCTGGATAAAGTGTGTGGTTGGGTGAATAAGAGTACCTATGTTATGGAATGTTCCGAGTATGATGTGGATGGTAGGTTAGTAAATGCAATCATGGCCGTGTATGATGGAGGTAAAGAGGGCGTTAAGGCGCTTTAAGCGAATAGTTTGACATTGAACAAGGTTGTGTTATATCTTCATGGATGTTTGATGTATTCATGGATAATTGTATTAAGAATGCTTGTGAGGATGCGTTTGGTGTACAGTTGGACAATGTGAATGTGAGAGTGCTGCTATTTGCAGATGTTGTATTAATGGCTGAGAATGAAAGTGAATTGCACTAACACATTAAAGTGTTTGAATAAGGCGACAGGCAGAATGGATGTTCATATAAATGTCTCCAAAACTAAAGTTATAGTTTTTGTTAAGGACGGATCAGGAAATGATTGTCATATTATTATGTAAAATTGTTAGTACAAGTGAATGATTTTTGTGTATCTGGGCAGAATGTTCTATAAAAATGGAAGTTAGGATAGATGGTGAAATTGACAAACGGGCGAATGCCGTGGAGTAGTTGAATGTATGTGGATTATTGCAAAAATGAAGCAATATTGAAATAGAAAAAGATAGAAGTATAGCTATAAAAGTATGTTAACGCCAACATTGTTTTATAGATTTGAAGCATGAGTTTGTCAAGAGAGCGCAAGGTGAATGTGGTTGGATATCTAACACATCTATGTGAAAAAACTTGTTTGTACAGATTCAATAATGAATGGGTGCTGAAGGAGTGTGGTTTGAAAGGGAATCCAATAGGTCAATGTGAAAGAAGCGTCTTACGTTGATTTGTATATATTGAGAGGTTGTGTGTGGATCATGTGATGAAGTAAATATATGAGGGTAGGCCATGTGAGACGTGGTTAAATGCTGTGGATGAATGTGTGAAAAAAATGAGATTTTTAAGAATAAAAGAGCACGTATGACTCGGTGTATGGTTGTGTTGAAGCGAAGGGAGTATGCACGGATAGGGAAGTGTGGATAAAGTTAGTGAGGATGGATTAAGTAAAGAGTTGTTTTTCGAGATATATGCACAGTTTCTTCTCTACCTCGTAAGGGAACGGCGGGATTATATAAGTATGTAGGTGGCTTGAAATAAAATAAATATATTAATGGGGATTGAGCTTGAACCTACATAAATTATATGGGGGGCTGCCTAACAATAGTTAAATTGTATTAAAAATCTACATTACATTCATTTACCATAAAAAATACCATTTTATCCTAAACATGTATTCAAACTAAGTATACGTACCATTTTGAATACTTTCAATAACTAATAACTATAAAAACTAGATAAACTAATTTTATATTTTATATTCCAAAACAACTCAAAATGTGCAATGCAATATAAACAGGTTATACAACTAAAATATAAATTACCCTAAAACGAAGAAATTAACAAAATACTTTAAAATATTCAAATAAAAGTATTATGAAACGGTAAATAATCAAATATTAAATTATATGTCTATAAAAATATAGAGTAATCTACTCGGATGTATAATAATTATATTAATTGTTATGAATTTTAAACTTGTATAGTTGCTTAAACTGAAGAAAATGTCATCATCGTTGACAATTGACAGCAGGGTTTATATGATGTCATAAGTTATTGACATAACCTGTGAAATATGTTTTTGGTTTATTCTAATTTTCTTTGATAGTAGTTCTAACTCTAGAGATAATGTCGTTTTAGTTAAATTTTCAAAATAGTTGATAAGTATTATTTATAAATAAATTTAGTACGTAGCCTACATCTACAATAGATAGCCCTTTAACTATGAGCCCTAATTTTTCTTGCATTCAATCATTAGAAGAAAATTCTAAAGATATTTATTTAGAAACAACAACAGTACTGTTGAAACTTATTGAAAATGTTATCCAAAACCCTACAAACCCAAAATTCCGTAGGATACGCTTGGCGAATCCTACAGTAGCAAATAAACTTTTGTCAGCTATTGGAGCTATGGAATGTCTGTTCGAAGTGGGCTTTCAGGAGGTAGGCATACCACAGTTTTTAAAACACAGTTAATAGGCCTAATATTTTATTTTCTAAATTTATAACTGATACCAGGACAGGGGATTCGAACCCGGGACCTTTGGCTTAGTACGACAATGTTCTAGCCACTGAGCTATCCAAGAGTCATCCCATGCTTAGTATTTTTTTTTTATTTGAAGGTTACATATATAATACACACATAATCTGAAGAGCGTTAGCTCATTAGAGGATTAAATCATTCTTCACTCACATTTAAAGGCAGTGTCTGATATGATAGTTAAAAAAAAAAACTGGTATTTTAATTTTCCGTACATATATAGGTCCTAATGCCTTAAAAAGATGTATATTTATTTCCTCAGGGAGAAGACTATTTAGTTCTTCCAAATGAAACTCCAATAGAAAGTCTCACAAACTTCCGAAATGAGGTCTTACAAAGGAGGAAAGTTTTCTTACAACAATTGACAAACCAAACATCAGGCCCAGCATCTTCTTCTTCACTGCAGGGTGTATCAACCTCATCGCATCATTCACCTGCATTACAACCTTCGCCACCACGTCAGCAACCACTGTTACAATCTTCCCCGCCAGGCGGGAGGGCTCCAGTGCAAACCAACATCAAGGTCTGTTTATGTTGAGTTTAAATTTAGTGCTAGCTCGCAGATGTTATTTCCTTGTACCATAGGCCCTATATTGCTAGACCTATACTCTATCATTAACTAATATGTTTAATATGATTGTGATTCTAGGAATTATTCTGTAAGTAAGCATGTGTAACTGATTTGCAATCACTGTTAACTAACCTTGTACCCGCTTCAGTGGCCACGTGGTCTAACGCGCTACTTTTGCAGTAGACTAGACTGCCGATGACGAGGAAATAAAGATTCAAATCTTGGTCGGATGTACTGAGGGTAGTTTTTACAATATGGTTTTCCACTCTCCTTCCACGCAAATGCTGAAACACTTCCTAATAATATAACCTTCCTAATCCCTAAAACCATTAGTGTAATTAGTACATAGGTGTAGGTATAACCTGAACAAGTAGTAAGACACGCTAATTAAACAAAAAACTAACCTTCGGACACAGACAGGGGAGGCTGGATTCAAATAAACTGTTCCATAACTTTCCTCAATAGATGCTAGAAAACTTCTAATGGGAAATACCACCCCAGGTCACTTTTTCAAGTTTTGAACATGAACCCCACAGTTAAGAGTAAAGAAAACAAGGATCATCCACAAACATTAAAATATAGGCCATGTTAAGAAATGTTATCTATACCAAATATTAATAAATAATAATTCACTGTAACCCGCTTCTGTGGTCGAACAATCTAACTATTAATAATACTTAGCACCACGTCTTACCACCCGTTCGGGTTATACGCTTATGTATTATTTACACTATTGGGTTAGGAATTTGTAGGGTTAAATATAGAGGAAGTGAACCTGCATTAGCGTGGAGGGGGAGTGGAAAAACATCAAGGAAAAATCACCCCCAGTTCATCCGAGTGAGATTCAAACCTCGATCTCCACATCCTCGGCAGTAAAGCTCAACACGAATCTAGGGCGTTAGCCAAATACACCACCAAGGTGGTTTCTGATAATTATAGGTACCAGCTGACATGACCATCACATACTCTGCCTTAAAATATTTACGATATATGACCCAGGCTCATAGACAAGGTACACACAAGACACTCGGCAATACGGGGATTTCGTTGCCCTCCTTGAGCGAGCTTGAGTCCTAAAGTGCTTGGGAGTGCTAGTTGCAGTTTTCACTTATAACTACACTTCTAAGTGAAACAATTCACTTGTAAATAATTGTTCATTGTAAAGGGGTGGTGGTATTCATAACAGTCCACAATAAGTTTACACATTTGTTTGCTTGGGTATAGTTACATACCAGTTAATTACAGTTAGCAAAACATCAGTAAGCATGACGTATTTTTTAAGCTATAAGTAGGTGCGAAATGAGATCAAGGGGCTTTTTGTTTTCTGGAGAGTCTTTAGAGTGTGTTAAATGAGGTTTTTGATAGTTTACGGCAAGGACCATCGAGGTAGGACTTGATGTAGGGCACGGGATAAATCTTGCTAACTCAGTGGTAGAGTATTGGCCAAAAGTTCTTTGTTTAAATACAGTGTCGAGGTGCCATTTCTATATGGTAATAATTAGGCTAGAACTATTTAGAATGAAAACTGTTTGTTCGTTGTTTCAGCCCCCGTTCTTTCAGCGAATGTCAAATTTCTACATGCAAGTGCTGCAGTACGAAGATAAGGCACTGCAACAAAAGGCCCTGAGTTTGATACCAGTGAAGGAGCTGGAAGGGAAAGCTGAGTGCAGGATGCGTTCCATGCAACAAGCCATGAAGAAAGACAGTAAAGCGGGCAAGACGAGTGACTCGGTGCAGGAGGTGGACGCTACCGATATACTCCTGGTCCAGCTGCTGGACTGGTTCAAGAACTCCTTCTTCAAGTGGGTGGACAAGCCCCTGTGTGATACCTGCCAAGGGCCCACTACACACATTTCCAACACTATGGAGGGTGGCTCTAGAGTCGAGGTAGTCACCCATTCCACTCTAGTGCCTTGTATTGCTTTTTAAATAGCTTTAATATACTTCTTAGGCATGAAACATGACATAAAGAGAAATGTATCTCAAATTCAGAGGCAGATCCAGGATTTTTGTAAGAAGGGGTGCGACCAGGATTTTCATGATTGACACGCAAGTCAACTGGCTAGTGAGATAAGCCTATTACATGACTGTACAACTAATAGTGATAGATTTAATTGGTTTAATTTTTTAATTATAATTGTTAGTGACAGCTAAAAAAAATTCTTGGAAGGGGGAGGGGCGCACATCCCCCCCTCTAGATCTGCCCCTGTCTCAATCTCATAATGCTAGTAAATGTTTTAGAAATTCATAACGCAAATTATTTTCTTTTTTATTCCTACAAGGAAAATAATAATTTATAGTCATTCATGTGTGAAAATGGGGTGGATCTAAATTAGATTTTTATATCCAAATAATATATGCCACTAAAAATAATGTTTCTTAAGATGCGTCAGGCATTTTCAAATTAAAGTTATATTGAAAACCTACTTTTGTTTTCGAATTGTAAAAGGCGTCACTCTTGCAAAAGGTTAAACTTCTATAGATGATATCGAGATTCGAATCCTGGCTAGGTGTACTGAGGCTGGTTTTAGTAAACATTTTCCCAAGGTCATCGTCGTCGTCATCATCATTATCATCATCATCAACAACAACAATATCATCATCATCATCATCATCATCATCATCAACAACAACATCATCAACAACAACATCAACAACAACAACTGTTACCGGGTCAGTTTAGTTAAATGCCTCCATATTCCTCTATACTTCCACCATTTTTCTTCCTTTAATTTATTCCATTCTTCTCCTATCACTTGCACACTTTCTGTTATCTGCTCCTCCCATTTCTTTCTTTGCCTCCCTTGTGATCTTTTTCTACATACTTCATTTCCAACATTTTCTTTGGCATTCTTTCTTTTTCCATCCTCATTACATGCCCATACTATCTCAGTTTTGCTTCCTCTACTATCTCATCTCCTCCTACTCTTTCCCAGATAACTTCATTCCTAATCTTGTTTCTCCTCATGACAGCTAACATGCTCCTCACAAACTTCATTACCCATGACCTCCACTTTCATAGTCTCTCTTACATTCATTGTCCATGTTTCTGCTGCATATGTGACGATAGGTACAAAGTATGCCCTGTATAACACTTCCTCACACTTCAGAGGGACTTCTCTTCACCATAACAGGTTTCTTACGCACCTGTAGAACAACTCTCCCTACTGTCCTCTTCTCATTAAATCCTTTCTCCTTCCACCTTTCTCCTCAATCACGCTTCCAAGATAT
Source organism: Timema bartmani (assembly GCA_902151455.1). Taxonomy (NCBI): domain Eukaryota; kingdom Metazoa; phylum Arthropoda; class Insecta; order Phasmatodea; family Timematidae; genus Timema; species Timema bartmani. The sequence goes on from CABFWB010001678.1 coordinate 54,752, forward strand.
TTTGCGTTCTGTTTTCTTAGTTCTACTCCATCCAACCTTATAGCTTTACTAGGCCTTATCCTCTTCCTTGTCATTAACATCACTTCACACTTTGCCATGCTAAATTTTATTCCACTCTCTTTTACTTCCTCATTCCATTCTAAGACAAGAATTTCTTGTAGTTGTTCCTGTACTTTCTCTTCCTTCTCCCCCCATACCATCAAATCATCAACAAACATGGCTTTCATTCTTTGCTCCTCAAGTTTTCCTTTCACTTTGTTCGTTAACATTTGCATTACAAATAGTAATGTTGAGAGGGCTTTCCCCTGCTTCACTCCATTTTTTTATTTGGAACCACTCCATCCTCCGACTCTCTGTCATGACATAACTTCTGTTATCCCCAAACATGCTTTTCACTCTCATTACAACTCCTCTTTCTACTTCATCCTCCTCCATATGCCTTTTCTACATTCATAAATACCATTACCAAGTATTTCCCATATTCATACATTCTTTCCATCAGCTGTCGTATGGCAACACTCAATTATATTGTAGATCTCTGTTCCCTAAATTTGTGCTGTTCCTTTGCTGTTCCCATGGTACATATCCTTAATGTTATACCTCCCTCATTCCTACTACATTAGTGTAATTAATATATATTTGTATAACCCAGTGAGCTTTGGCAATATAAAATTTAAAAACCTTTTTTACTAAAAAAATGGCATAAAACATTAATCCTAGATTTTTGATATAATAACTAGGTATTAACAGGCTTGATAACAGAATTAAACTTCTTGTTTACCCGATCAGGTGTATAGGTGTGGGGTATGCACTGCTACCACAAGGTTCCACCGCTACAATGATGTGGGAAAGTTATTAGAAACGAAGCGCGGCCGCTGCGGGGAGTGGGCCAACTGCTTCACTCTTCTGTGTCGGGCGATGGGCTGGGACGCGAGGTTCATTGTGGATGAAGGAGATCATGTGTGGACAGAGGTACAGTTATATAAAGTGCTCACTAGTTGTCTTAAGTGCAAAGCACCTACAGTTCAATTTTCATAGAAAATGCGTTTTAGAAATCACAAACATTTCTTTTCATTGTCGACATCGATAAAATTTTAATTCATATTTTCTTTATATCTTATGTATATATGATCAATCATAAGTAACTCAGTAATCAGAACACGTGACTTAACATTATGACTATGTGAAATTATATCTAGAAACTATTCTTGCTCTCAAAAAAATACTACTTATGGAAATTAGACTGTACTTAGGCAGGCGTCAATTTTGTGAAGCACTGGCTACATTGTGACACCTGTAAGAACAACTTTGACATTCACTCGTGTTTCTTTCAGGTGTATTCTGCCACTCAGAAGCGCTGGATACACTGCGACCCATGCGAGAACGTGTGTGATGCTCCGCTTATGTACGAGACTGGCTGGGGCAAGAAGCTCTCGTACGTAATTGCCTACTCGTGCGAAGAGGTGCAAGATGTCTCCTGGCGCTACTCCTGCGATCATGCGGGCATACTGGCACGCAGGTGCACATGTAGGGACAAGAATATAATTAAACTTAAGGGAAGTAAAATCTTAGATCACCTTAACATTCAACTCAATCTGACAATGGTTTTGTAAATCATTTTAGACTTATTGTAATATTTAATTCAGATGTTTTTTTCACCGCATGTTCATTACCCTTTACGGCTAGATGTACTAATCATACGCTAATTTGCTAAGGATAAGAAAGGTTGAATTAAGAGGAAGTGTACCCACATTTTGACAAAAGGAGAGTGGAAAGCCATTTAGGAAAAAAACACCATTAGTAAACCCGGCTGAGATTTGAACCATGATCTCCCAGTCATCAGCAGTCCAGTCTAGTACAAGTGTGAGACCTTCAGTTAAGGAGTTCAAATTATGTTACTTCACAAATAGAATTTAAATTTAGGTTATGTAGAAAAATAACATCAAGATACAATAATTGAACCCAGGACCTGGGTTAAGCATAGCAATGGTCTAGCCATAAAGAATAATAAATGATTGAACCTGGATACTCATGGTTAGCTCAGTGATAATAGCGCTGTTGCAAAACTAAAAGATCGAGATTCATTAGTAATATGAACTTAAAACATTTATTTATATTCTACAAATTTCTGCTCATGACCGGTCTTACAAATTGAGAGTTACTTATGCTAATGTTAAGCTAGATATTATATGAGGTTTAGTAATAAAAATATTGAAGTTTAATGGTTTAAACTTAGTTCTAAGAATTCACAAGTTATTATTGGATTATCTTTTTAAAATTTTATTTGCTCGGCAAAAAATTGATCCAACATACCCTAGAGGTACAGTATAGACTGATTTGAACCCTTTTACTGCCACGTCTATACTAAATTTATGTGCGAAGAGTGCTATGAATATTTAATCATGTTTGCAAAGTTGTACAAGAGAAATTACCAAACTGTTATTTATGATGCAATTTTTCAAATTGTTCAATCTTTTTGATCTGCATTAATGTTCTATAACAGCAGGGAATGTTCTTGCTCTTGGAAAATAATACAATCCTGCCTTATCTCTCGGATAACACCAGAACTAGTGCAAATCTGGAAAGACGATCACATCGGCTTGCGGCACTAAAAGTGTTAAATCTTTAAATTCGGACAGTAAAACATCACATAAAAGCCAGTGTCAGCATGAAGTGAGGGTGGAAAACCACATTTTGAGGAAAATAATATGGCTTTAGTCTACACAGCTAAGCATCAAGTTGAGCTTGTTTAAGATTGCAACAATGAAATTACCAAATGCCTGTGCTTACACTTTTAACAATGTTTATTTTGTTGGCAGAACTCGATGTACAGAGGAGGATCTACTAAGGCTTATGTTGGCAATGCGGGAGGAAAGGCAGCACATACTCAGCCCAGCTAGGAAAGCATACATCAACCGCAGACTGGTGTTGGAACTTGTGGAGTTTTTCACACCAAAAAAACCCACAAATACAGATTATCAGGTGGGTCATAGTTCTCATTAAAAACTAATTATCTTAATCTTATTTGTACAGTTATGAAATGTTCATTATTTTGATTCAAACCAAATTATATGAAATTTTCCTAAAGCATAACCAAATTAAAATATTATTATTTTGTATTGTTTTATGTTGCAAAAAAAATAAATTATTGTATTGTGCATATTGCAAAGATGTTTGGCCTTACCAGATATTTATTACAACAAACAATTTAATTACAGTGGAGTCTTGACTTTCGGTAGCATGTCTGTCTACTGGCCGAAAAATTTATCATTGGTGAAATGTTGGTTTACCCTTTAACAGTGAAGAATTAATTGCCAGGAACTGGATGTTGTGCCAGTCCTAGTCTTAAGTTATATTATAAGGTATATGAAGCTACGACAGGCCTAGCCAGCCGGTAGTGGAAAACATATGACTTGAATTAAAAACTGACCCAGAAAATATTTGAAGCAAATTCAGAATTGTTTAAGCTTTGCACACTTGCATTATTAAAAATATTTTCATTGTCTGTACAGGATTTTTATGGCCTTACTAGTTTATTGAAATTGAATAGTAAATTAATAAAATTATATAATCTAGCCTAATTATAAATTTTAATTTGATTATGAGTCCGACACCTTAGCTCAGTTGGTGGCGCGTCTGTCTATTGAATTAAGGGTCCCGGCATGGCTGAAAATGTTATCATTGGTGAAATGTGGGTTTACCCTTTCACAATGATGAATTAATGGCCGGGGACTGGATGTTGTGCCTGTCCTCGTCTTGAGTTGGATTATAAGGCGTATAAAACTATTACAGGCCTAGCAAGCCAGTAGAGAACATATAGCTTGAATAAAAAACTGACCCAGGCCACAGGCTGGAAACAGAGATGGATGTAAAAATTTGATTATGAAAAAGTGTCAAGAAAATACACCTCCCTTATAAAGCGTTTGTTACCCCTCCAGGGGCGCAGCTCAGGTTCACTTTCTTGGAGACTGGCACGAGATGAAACTCGAGATGAGGCAGTGTTCACCCCGCACACTTGGCGCCCCACAGCCTCCGAGCTGGAGGCCCGGGAGATGCACATTCGTTACTCGACTGCACAGGACAAATATGTGCAGGGTGCCCTGAACCAGGAGGTGGAGCGACTAGGGTGGCGCAACGGGGTCCACCTAGACAGCAAAGTGTTCCGCAAGGAGGAGACTGATTGGAAGATGGTATACCTTGCCAGAAAAGGTGCAGTTCCTTTGACCCTGATCAGATCAGTTTCTCAAACTAGGAAGATAAAATAATGTAATGTGTGTGTTAGAGAAGGGAACTATGAAACAACTAAACTACTCTCTTCACTCCCATCTCCTCATCAGTTTCACATTTACAGTTACAGTCCAATTTTAAAAGGAAGGGTCTTTTAGAAAATAAAACTTTTTTTTTTGTGGTCAAAACTAATAATTACTATTAAGGATGGACAGGAATGACATTTTTATATCCGAATGGGAACAGGATGGGAAACAAGTCAAAATATTGGGATTTGGACGGGAAATTATAAAAATGATGCTTCAAATTAATTCTAGATTAAAAATGGATATTGGTTTTATACTAATATGGTAAGACTTGTAAAAGCTTTGACATAATTAAAAATAATACAAAAAATATTCATAAAAACATAATAATATAGATACGGGTGTGCGAATAGCATTTTTTATTGAAATATATAGCAAAATTTTGTACAAATATTGAATAATACAAATCGAATAATTAATTTTAAATTTTAATACATTATTTTTATTAGATAGTCTCTTTTTAAAATGGTGTTTTATATTTAACTACATATTGGAAGAATGCAAAAGATAAAATAAATATTTTTTACCCTTCTTAAATGTCCTCTAAAATCTTAAATGTTCTCTATTTTAACATTTCTTAAAGGTTATCTAGGTTTGTGTTTTGGATTACAATATTGTTTAAATATTCATTAGTTATGAAACCCCTTAAATGTTCTCTAAGTTTAAACACCTTAATTGTTTTAGGTTTAAAACTACTTAAAGATTATATAGGTTTTAAACCCCATTAATATTATTTATGTATGAAACCCTTTAAATATTCTTTATGTTTCACATCCCTTAAAGGTTCTTTGTTTAACACCCCTGTAATATCTACTCTTTGTTTGGTTGCTAACAACAGACAGGCTGATGCTCATAAATAGTTGACCTTGGCAAGCTATTTCCTCACCCATTTCTATGCCCCAAAATATGGTTGAGTATGCAGCACTATGCCAGGGCTGCCATTCACACGAATAGTGATGGTTTTTTCTTTTTTTTAAGGTATAAAACAGATCACAAGATATATAAGTATTTTCAGGAAACTTAGGCTTTATTTTTTGTTGAGGTTGTTTTGTTTTGTTGATTTCTACTTTTACACATTACTATACTTCAATTTTGATAGATTCATTCTTTGTTTACAGTCTTTGAAAAAATTTACGGTAGGTCCAGGCAACGACATTAATATATATGGACCTTGCTACAGGTGGTCATGTTTGGCAAAATTCTTTATTCTTTATTTGTATTCCCTTCTCTTTATTTGTTAGTAGTTTAGTCTTCTATAAGGAGATGTTTCAATGTTGTTATTGTTTGGTCTAAACCTAAATTGATAATCGATTAGTTCAATATTACTATTTGTATAACTCAAAGGTAATGATAGTGAGATTTAGAATTTGATGTTACTAAGCGTGAAATGTTTTGTGTGTATCTATATTTGATTTTCCTGCGAATATGTTAGTAAACAGTCAAATACACAATATGAATGAAAGATGTAGACAGTTTTATCCTATTTTTTTAATGAATACTAATTCGATTCATATTTAGGTAAATAACAGCATCACTCTCAGCATAAAATAATATCACTTTTTGAGAAAAATAACACCACTTTTCCCTTAAAAATAACCTCATGTTTTGCATGTCTTTATATATTAATTATATAAGGAATAGTTATATTATTATTCTTTCCAGAGAGCAGTAGTGAAGGTATCATCGAGTGGAAGTTTGACCTGTCAGGAACTGGTTATTTGATAGACTCCGTCAGTATCGTTTCCACTGACCAATGTTACAAGACAGGCCAGATTGTGTGGTCACTGTGTTCGGGAGACATCTGCTTCACTTTTCTGTCAGGTAACAACATGAGAGACAAGAGTCTTAAATTCTTGATTAAATATTTAACATTCATCTCAAAGATTTGAGAAAAAATCATATTTAAATATTTCAAATAAATTCTTCTAAATTTCAACTTGGCATTGGTTTTGGATGGCTTAGTTTAAATTAATTTGATGAAAAACTTGACAACCAGCCCCCAAAACAATAATTTACCTCTTAACTGAAAGTACAATAAATTTTAACATTCAGTTTCTATTTTTACTCTCTATAGCGACTTAAGAATTAGTTTAAGGAAGTAAGCTTATTGCCATCTAAGATTCACATTCGAGATTAGAATTTGTAAAATAGTGGATTCGAGTTATCTCAAACCGGTTGCATTAAGGGTTGTTTTACTGAACTGGTTTTTCACTCTTTCTCTACATAAATGTGGGAATATTTCCTCTAAGCTCACCTTTACTCCCATTTTAGTGTAAATAATATACATTATATCTCGACCAGTTACTAAGCTATTGCGAACAAAATGTTGATCATTTAATATACTGCTAGCAAAATATTGATAATCTAATATGCGGTTAACAAAATTTTTATCATATAAGATGTAAGATATGGTTGAAAACATATTAATGATCTAAGATGTGGTGCTAAATAATATTGATGATTACAACCATCTAGGTCTATAAAATATATATTTACACAAGTCATGTTTTAATTCTAGGTGCCAAGACTAAAACATGTACAGACTTTGTTGGTGAGTCTTCAGTCACTTTGATGGCAAAACTGAAGGGAGGGGTTGGTGACCTGGCTTGGCAACATGCACAGTTGTTCCGTCAATCCTCTGACAGTAGAGAGTTTTCTTTTGCTGTCAACATCAAGCTCATCTCTCCTAAACCCAACAGCTAGGAAGTCGCCAAAGACTGACAACAAACTGTTGATCATTTGTAGGGCTCTGCGAGCTCGGGTTTTTTCATTCTAGCCGAGTACAGTAAAGCCTCATTATAACGGACTAATAGGGGCTGAAGGTTGTCTGTTTTAATGAAAGTCCGGTTTATAACAAATAATTCTTGTAGGGCTGTAATGCAGCAGGGTGTACATAAATGAAAGTACAGTAGTTAGCTATAAAAAGTGTTTATTATATATCAAATAAAAAACAGCCTTCAACATAGGTTGAATTGAAAAAGATGTGTACATATACACTGCATTAATCTTTAGAACAAGAAGGTCCTGGTTCATGTTGATTGCTTACATTCATTGGTTTGAAAAAATAACTTATTTTCTGCTGGGTTTTTTGCTGCTTATTTCTTCAGTTAATAACTGGCAGAGGTGCCATAAATGTTCATAATATTCAAACACATTTATTTTGCCGATTGTTCAACAAATCGAATAACAAAATTTAAATGGTCGTTCACTTCGCTCACCTTAATTGTAGGCTGAGTAGCGTCTCCTACCTCCTCCTCCTCCTCCGAAGATTCTGCTTCTTCAGTTACACAGGTGACAATTTCTTCTTCAGCCACACAACGTTCGATGTTTAATTGCTTGCTTGGAAATGTAAAACTCGTAAGATAAAAATAAGCATCCTTTATTCATTATTATTACAATTTTTTTTAACTCTGTTATAAGCGACGTCCGTTATAATAGGGTCCATTATAATGAGGTTCTACTGTATCTCAAAAAGCTTCAGAATTCAAGTATATTTATGAATTTAAAATATCAAGATTATATATGTGTTTATTTTAAAAGTAAAATAGTATATTTAAAATGTCACCAGTCAAAACAAACATAAAATGTAAATATCACATCCTTAAAATTCGAGATTTAAAAAATATATTGAAACTGCATAGTATTCTTAAAATAAGAGTGGCACTTATTTTTATAAAAATACTAAATACTTTTAAAAATAAGTTTGAATATTGGAAATATGGGTTTATAATTAGAAATAGCACTTAAAAAACATGATCTAAAAATAAGAACAACACTCAATCAAAATATAGTAGAAAAAAATAATTAAAATAGTTTCAACACACATGTTTTTAAGGACATAAAAATTACACTAACCATTATAAAAAAAGTTAATAAAATATATGTTTTACTAAGCTAATATTTCCCCCAAATATGCCTCTAACTTAATTCACCCTGAAAGAAAACGTAAGAATTAGAAACAGTTATAAATTTGAAATATTCATATAAAATAGACGTTTTAATGAGCTAAAATTTCCCCCAAAAAATGCCTCTGTAACTTAATTTACCCTGAAAGAAAACGTAAGAATTACAAACAGTTCAAAATTTGAAATGTTTTATATTTCGTTTATTAGTTACCTATTAATGTAATAATCGCAAATTATCACTTCTTCTGTTCCAATTACATTCCTCTATGCGGAGTTGCACATGTGTGTTTATGGGCTCTCGTTAAAAATTATCTTATTGAGAAATTTATTTCAATTCAACTTTTAATACTTATAAAAGTTGATGTTCATACTTTAAAATGAAAAATAAGATTGTTTAAATAATATATCTGGTAAACTATTAAATAGGAAAGTTTTTTTTTATTTAAATGTGGTAAGTTTTGTAAATATTGATTGCAATTATGATCAACACTGATTCTAACTAGGTTAATCAACACTAAACATGAGCTAAACTAGTGAGAGTTTTATAGTTAAACATATTGATTTATACAAGTTTTAAATATCTAGAGTTCAAAAACATTCAATATAACATATTCTCAATGTTAAATTATTATTTTAGAAAGGGACCAAGTAAAAATAGTAGAAATAATGATTACTCTATTATTTAGTAATCTATTTAGTTATTTTTATTTTCAATGCTTTGTCATGGGAATGCAACTTCAATCAAGGATAGTTCAAAATGGACAACAATATTGAAATAGTTTGCCTGTCCAAAATCGCTTTAAAGCTCTATTACGTTATTAATTTGAACAATTTGTTAAGTTACCGAATGATTTATAAGGGGAAATGCTGATATTATCCAAATTAAATAGCCTATACTAACCATTGCATTTAAAAAATTGATTATTAGGTACATCAAGTGGAAGCTAGAAAATGACGAGCCTACAAAACTCCCGATCTCGAGCTTAAATGACGAGCTTGGCTCGAAGTTTGAGATTCGAGTACTCGCAGAGCCCTAATCATTTGGGATCTTAAGAGTTCTTGAATTGTGATCTCAAGTCCAAGCCTTTAATAGAAGGGCAGGTTCGAGCTCCACAAATTAATTCTTGTATAAGACTTCTGTGCTGTATTGTTGTGTCTGGTGCTGGATGACTCAATGTTTACGCTTCTATTTACTTTTCTAGATGCTATTTATGAAATGTACAGTTGGAATAATTATGCTCTTATCATTGTAAAAATATAGATGTTATTTTTGTTTCAAACATTGTATTTTAATTAATCTTCAATTAAATAAGTATCATCATTAACTCTTTCCCAGCTTGTGGCTAGGTTAGTTTTATAAAATACTTTCATCTTACATTTTCCTTCCGTCATTCATCCTCCTTTATTTGCTTCCATTCTTCTCCTCTCACTTGCACACTTGCTATTATCTGCACCACCCAACTCTTTCTTGGTCTCCATTGTGGTATTTTTGCTACATCATTTTTATAATTCTTCTTGCGATTCTTTCCTTCTCCATCCTCATTACATGCCCATACCATCTCAGCCTTGCTTCCTCTACCATCTCATGTACACCAATATCCTCATTACATGCCCATACCATCTCAGCCTTGCTTCCTCCACTGTATCATGTACTCCGATATCCTCATTACATGCCCATACCATCTCAGCCTTACTTCCTCTACTGTATCATGTACTCCAATATCCTCAATGCATGACCATACCATATAACTAGAGATAGGGTAAATTCGCTTTTGCGAAAAACGCGAAATAAAAAAAGGTTCGAAAATAGGGTATTTATAAGTTTTCTTTGCGTTTCATGGCATTTGAAAGTGTTTAAAGCGATTTTTATTTCGCGAATTAACGCGAAAAACGTGATTTTGAGAGTATATTAGCTAAATTATTATATTTAGCGAAATAGACACGAATTCCCTGAAAAAGCTGAGAATTTCTATAAAACGATGTTTTTCAGCAGAAATAAGTGATTAAAAAATCATTGAGTTTCACTCGTCTGTGTGCTTCAGCTCGAGTTTTACTTGCATCCTGTGCCTGCATACATAAATTTTATCATAAATCCTTTGTATAGGCCCTAAAAACATTGACAAAAGACATTTTTACCTATTTTGCTACAAAATGCTAAATTATGCCACAAAACGCTAAATTTTCAATAATTAATGCTAAAAAACTGAAAATTAATGCTATTTTACCCTATCTCTACATATAACCCTTGCTTCCTCTACTGTCTCATGTACCCCCACTCTTTCCTGAATAATTTTATTCTTAGCTTGTTTCTCCTGGTGCTCTCCATGGCCTCCACTTTCCTATTCCCTTACATTCAATGTCCATGTTTCTGTTTCGTACATAACTATGGGTACAAAGTAGGCCTATGTCCTAGGCAGCATTTCCTTACACTTCAGCAAACCTATGTTAGTTAAATATTTGAATGAAATCTTGTAATGTTCAAAACATGAGAAAATATGTGTCTAACCTGTCTAAACATGTATTAGCATTTGTTAAGCTTTTATTATTGTTGGGATCCTATGTTGTGTTAATTTCATCATTAAAGTAATAATCTTATAGCCTCACCCTTTAACCTATCACAGTTTAATGTTATTAAGGAATAGTATGTTTATAAAATGATCTAAATATTAGAGTATGCTATTAGGGTGATGCAAGAGAATTTTAACTAGCATTAACGATATTAGTTTGGAAATTAAAAAAATAATACAGTCGGGAAATGCATGCTATTTCTCTGTCAGTAAGTTGTTGACATCTCACTGGTTGTCAATGAATGTAAAACTCGGAATATACAAAACAATAATTTTACCAGTTCTCTATTAGTGTGAAACGTGGTCTCTTATCTACAGGACAAAACAAATTTAGGGTGTTAGAAAACAAGGGGCTTATGAATATATTTGGTTCATAAGTAGATATGGCTATGGGGGAGTAGAAGAGGTTACATAATGATGAGTTACATACCTTGTACTTTTACATTATTAGCACCGCGTCTTACTACCCGTTCGGGTTATACGCACTTACGCTAATGTGTAATGGTAGGGTGATTGTGAGATGAAATGGAGGACCTACAGTTTAACATGGAATCCGAACCACGGTGGAGGCCTGGCATTCCACACATTCACAAGTTGTGATTAATACACGTCTTGTCAGAGGTGAAGGAAGGGTTTGGTATACCCTGTACTAATTACAATATATTGTTAGGATAATCAAGTCTTGTAAATTAGGGTTGGAAGGACATGGAGCAAGAATGGAAGATTCTAGAACCATGTTCAGGGTATTTACTGGCAAATCCAATGGGAAGAGACCATTGGGAAGACCTAGATACAGATGGGAGGATAACATTAGATTGGACCTGAAAGAGGTAATGAGTGGGACTGGATATAACTAGTTCAAGATAGGGATAGGGTGTAATGTGTAATGAGGTGTACTGGATAGAACTAGCTCAAGATAGGGATAGGGTGTAATGAGGTGGGCTGGATAGAACTAGCTCGGGATAGGGTGTAATCAGGTGGACTGGATGGAACTAGACGGATTGGTGGATAGTGTGGGTTTTATTAAGAATAAGTTGAGTGAACAAATGAGCATCTCGCCTACAAAGAATTAGTTTTGAGTTATGATTGGATGTCTGAGAATGTGACAGTCGGGATGGTCGGCACTACACTATTTCCTTGGCCAACTGTTGTGGGTGGTATCCCATTGGGTCACTTCTACCTCCACTAGTGCTACTCATGGGACACACATACACACGGGAACTGCCTAAAACCAACTGTTGACAACACTAACATACTCTGACAAGTGTTAATAACCAAGTGTCTAGAGTTTCACTCCAGGAAGTGTGGAATATAGTTTACGCCATCTTAAACTTCACATCCATTTTTGTCAAGGTGACCAAGTCGAAGGCATCTGTGCTGCAACTACAGTCACTCACACAGCTGAATCAACAGTTCAGCTGATTTATCAAGCGTGTGGATTATGTATTTATACAGCTAGATATGGGTCAGGTTACTGCCACTTGATACTGATATCAAACATCCAGTCAGCGAAATCTTTACAGTGAATACAATTCTCGAAGATGCCGGCTCGTTCTTGTTCCAATTTTTTATGACATGTTATAGTACCAGCTATAAATTGAGTATTTTGTTATAATTTAATTTCTATATACATATTGGATCAAGGAAAGTTGAACATGTTTTGGGTGGCATACCTAGTGTAGGCTACCCAGTCACTTCTTTACATCAATTTAGAGAGTAGTTGTTTGATCCAAGGCAGCCAGTATTCTTGGTAGAGGAGTTGAGAGATCTCGTTGAGGGGGTTTTATTTGTGGGAATGGGGAATTAGGACCGAGAAAAATGAAAAGGTTGCTGACTTGTGTTATTTGAAAATGAAAAGGTTGCTTACTTGCGTTATTTGTTGCATCAATTTGGACCTTCCTCTTTTTTTTTGGTGACGCCAGCAAAATGGTAAAGAATGCTTGTGGTGGTAGGCAGTTAAGGACAGAGAAACATGATATGGTTGCTCTCTTGCGTTATATTTTAGAAGTTGAAATAGTTACATTGTCCAAAATTACATTTTAAGAAATGTTTACTTGAGTCATAATTTAAATATTATAAATAGTTACATACAAGCCGCCCACGGTGGATAATGTACTGATATAGGTTTTTAAGTTTAAAAATAACTTTCAAATTAATTTCTCTTGAACTAAGTTGTAAATTTAGTTTATACACCTACACGCGCCTTTATTGAACTTTTAGGAATCCACTTTATTCCACAGCATATTAAACATTGGAATCACATTTAATCTGGTTGCCACTTACACAGATGTTAAAACTCAAATTGTTTGAAGGTTCGAAGTTTATTTCTTTGGGTGCACTCAAGGCCCAAATTTTGATGTATTTTTATTCTTTACACATTATAAGTAATGTTCATACGTACATATACCTCAGTTTTAGCTTATGTGGTGCTGACTGACAGTTCACAGCTGACTTCTGACAGTCAACATTTAGGTATATACCTATTTTGAGGGTCAGAAGTGACAACTGCTAAAGACATGTTTTTTGCAGATCATATGGTTCGGCGTAGGGATACATAATTTGGTCTGGTAGCTTTTCAAAGCCGTCGGAAGTCAGCTGTGAGCTGTCAGTCAGCACCACATAAGCTAAAACTGAGGTATATATTATGTTCAAGAGCCCTTGGTTAAGAACTCCATTGCCATTTTTTTTCTCGTATTTTCTTGGGTCGTGTTATCAATTTTTATGCATTTAAGTTGAAGTACATTTTTTATTTAATCTAAATTTTTTACCACCTCATTCTACAAAAAAGTTCAATTGTAGACTTACACAATCAATTATTGTGCTCCAGTTGTGTAGTGTTAGATTTCCCGCTTCGCTCCAATGGTCGAAAAATCTATCTTCCCCTCAGTATCCAACCAAGCAATCCGACCCGCCTAACTTCGCCTCACAACAGTGGACAGCAAAATTAAAATCGTTGTAACAAGCATAATTTGATGGCACAAGAGCTGAATTTCGAGCACACATGAGCACAAACGCAATACTAATGAATGGCATAAGAATTTTGATTTCGAAAATGTGGTGGGCTAACTTGAACATCAAGCTGGCCCGCCACACTATAAACATTGCCACGGGCGTAATTTAATAGCACAAAAGCTGAATTTCGGGCACATATGAGCACAAACGCAGCACTGACGAATGGCATGATAAAATTTTGATTTCGAAAATGTGGCGGGCCAACTTAAACATCAAGCTAGCCCGCCACATTAAAATCGTTGCCACGGGTGTAATTTAATAGCACAAAAGCTGAATTTCGGGCACATATGAGCACAAATGCAACACTAACGAATGGCATAAGAAAATTTTGATTCCGAAAATGTGGGGGGCCAACTTGAACATCAAGCTGGCCCGCTACATTAAAATCGTTGCCGCGGGTGTAATTTAATAACACAAAAGCTGAATTGCGGGCACATATGAGCACTAACGTAGCACTAACGAATGGCATAAGAAAATTTTGATTTCTAAAATGTGGCGGGCTAACTTGAACATCAAGCTAGCCCGCCACATTAAAAGCATTGCCACGCACGTAATTTAATAGTACAAAAGCTGAGCTTTGGGCACATATTAGCACAAATGAAGCACAAAAAACTGGTGCAATCAAAATCAAGATATGATGTTTTAAAAAATGTGGCGGGCCAGCTTGAAATCAAGTTAGCCCGCCACATTAAAATCGTTATAATTTGAGTAATTAAATAGCACAAACGTTGTGCTTCGGGCACATATGAGCACAAACGTAGCACAAAGGACTGTAGTAATTTCAATTCATTTGGAGAAAGTGGCGGGCCAACTTGATGTACGTGCTTAGAATACAAAAATAGATCAAACATACTGAAAGCTATTAGGAAGTAGGAGCACAATAGGCCTAACTGGTTAAATAGCAATACTATAAAATTAGTCAATTATGATGTTTCCTCTTTAGACTGACAATGACGAAATTTAATGACTAAGAAACTTGAGAAGGGAAAACTGAGTAAAATGAAGTTTAAACTTGTAAAATGGGAGGCTTTCGTTGATCCAATACTAATACAAATAGTTAATTAATTTAGCTAAAAATAAAACTGTAATTCTATTCACCTAAACACGCATCTATCTACCTGATTCAAGGGTGATATAAAACAATACAATTTTTGGAATTAAATTATCTACAGTAGCACTCTAACGGTATATTTTGTAAACGGAAAGGTATATATCATACAATTAAGGAATAAAACTTGCTACGTACTTTTGGTATATGTGTGCTAGTCGCGCCATCTTTTGAGAGTAATATTAAATATCTGTTTGAAAAAAAGTCCTGAAGAGGGTTTGGATGTTTCCGCAAGTATGGCTCGTATGATTTTCGAGTGTTTGTTTAACAAACGTTACTAACCAGTAAATGTTTAAAGGTAGGAATACATTTACACTTATATTCTGTTAAGATATATTCTGTTTTTAAAGTAAATCTACAATTTACTATATTGTTAATTATCTATTAAGAAATCTCCGATTGATTCATTTTCCGTTAGGTGACCGCCATGATCGAGATGTGTGAATGACTAATAATTGGATAGCGGAATCTGAGAGTGCTGCAGAGATTTGGGCGTAGTTTTATTAAAATATTCTCTTAATGATGTAAATGGATATTTTATCTTAATGCCATTAATGTATTTATTAGTGTTTAATGGGTAAGTGCACGATTCGGCAATTGTTTCGATCACAAATTACCAGCTGGCGAAAATTGTCAGTCTGGTATTAATGACTTTTATCTATTTTGACACTAATGTAGGTCATTAATTAAAGATCACCTTTGCTTCCCACGTTATGATATATAGGTATTTTACAAAAATTTCATTTAATTAAATATAGGGACTAAGCTAAAATCTATAAATACCTAAATATGGTTTTTATTAATTTCAATTGACAGGCCTTAACTTGCCTAATACATTTTTAATTTAATCGATAATTTATTTTGTTAGGTAATTTTAAAGATGTAAGACGCAAATTTCATATAAAGCCCTTCTTTAGATTAACTATGTTTTGTAAGTCTATTGGTTCTCTATTGCTGTTTTAATACCTTTTACGGAAATGGAATGCAAAAGAGGGCGGGATTCTTTAATTTGTTTATTTCTCATTCTATGAAAAATAAAATATTTTTGCCATCTATACACACAACAACAAAAGCAAATTTCCAATGATAACAAAGTTAATACTGTGAAAAAATGGTCGATCTGTTGAAAAATTAAGACTGCCTATTAACCAGGGGGTGGGGGATTCTGGAATTCAATTAAAAATGTGTTGATGACACCTGCTGTTTGTATTAAAATGTTTTGGTGCCATGTTGTGACATTGTTTTAGTTAACTTATTAATATTTTTCGGAGATAGTATAAACTGAGGGTGAGATTTTTTTTTCTACGTGTCAAATTATTAGAAACTTAATATTTTCTAGCACTTGTGCACACAACAACAAAAGCAAATTTCTGATTATAACAAATTAAATATTGCAAAAAAATTATTAATCATAAAAAAAGATTAGAAAACTCGGCTTAAACACTCTATAATTTTCCGCCAAACAACTTGCAGGAACAAATATCATTGAAAAAATCAATAAAATTGAATAACTGAATCTCTAAATACCTATATTAAATCCATCCACAACACAACTTGATACTTGAAAAAACCATAATAATAATAATAATAATAATAATAATAATAATAATAATAATAATAATATTGGTAAACATTTTCTGTGTTAGGTAGTATTACAGTTTTATTTTTTGAGTGACAACTAATTGTTGAAAATGATTCATTTTTGCTTTATTATTATGATTAGAAAACTCTTAACATATTCTAACCAAGCAATCAAAAGTAGATTGTCACAGATCTCAACTGCGTAAGAAACATTTCTAAGACGTGTGATAATATTTTTTTGGTGCACAATATTGATAATGTATTAAATCTTTAAAAAAAGCCTAATCTGATGTTTCATGTGTGCTTGTCCTACTCTTAAGTTAGATTGTAAGGCATATGAAACTAAGACAGGCCTAGCAAGCCAGTGATGGAAAATATATGGCTGGAGAAAAAAAACTGACCCAGGCAACAGGCTGGAAAACCCTTTAAATCCTTGCTTAAAAATAATAGTTTTCTAAGAATTTTTTTTAACAATTGATAGAATTATTTCACATTTGTTTAGTTAACATTGAAAATTTGCTTATTTTGCTGTGTGTTTAAATGCTAGTAAATGTTAAATTTTTCATAATCTGAAAGAGAAAAAATAAAGAATCACACCTTCTCACCAAACTATATAGCCTGTTCTTCTGTGATTAAGGCGAGTTTTTTTGAATTTTTTAAAATAAGGCCTATATTGAATTATTTTACAATACTAATTTTGTTATTAATGGAAACTTACTTAACAGCCATTCCGCAGTTACAAGTGTGACATTTGTACAAGAGCAAATAACCCTTTTAAAATACCTAAAATACAATTTTATTATGAAGAGTTTATTTGCAGTGTAAACCTCAATTTTCTCTCTCTTTATTATGTCCCTTTTGGAATTACAAAATTAAATATTTAAACCTTACAATAAAGACTTTTAATGTTTGTTACGGGTGTGACAAATTTTAGACATCATCCTACAAATGTGTTTGGTTTTTTCAATTTCTTTTTGATGCGTACTAAACTAACTTTATAATAATAAAGTCATCCACCATGGAAGTGAGCTTGATAATACAACATAAATTGTCTCAGTTAAAAATTGTTATATTCTGTAATGGGTGTGACAGCAATTGTTACGGGTGTGACACAGTGCAAATATAACATGTTTGGCCTACATTTACAATAAGAACTAGAAGTTTTAGTGGAAAGTTTTTATCTTGTATGAAAGAAGTACTCTTAAAAACAATATATTTCATTAATAAATCATACATAAATACAATTAAAATAATTAAAAAGGCCTAACTATAATGTATGTACAAAGACAAAGGAAACCTCTTTTTCATTAATTTTAAATAAACTTTTGCCATGTCACTGATTTAAAAACATAATTTTAATTTCTTCATCCTTGAAGTTCATTTTGGCAAATATCAACATATTCATGCATATTATCCTTATTCTGTAAAAAGTGCACCAAAACTATCATATTTTCCTATTTTCAAGTCTGCACTGCTTGGTTTAGCAGAGTTTTGGGGTAAATATTTCTTCTCCTCCTCTTTAACTTCAACAAGTTCTTCATCAGACGAGTCTGTCTAGATACGTTCTTATCAAAAAGTATTTTGTCCACAGACACAACATTTTTGCTTATTGGATTTGGAAGTACGGCCAACAAAGAGACAGTTTGTATCTGCTTTGATTGTACTCCTGGAATGGCGTTTACTCGTTCTCATCTATTAGTTAACAATTCTTCGTACACTAATATATATTCAGTCATTACACATAATATTGTCACTTCATGAACAACTTTGGATGCACAATCAAAAAATTTCTTTACATTATTTACAATCATACACCTGGACCTCACTTAATTTCAAACTTTTCTCTTGACCGTCCCTCCAACCCTATCGATGGAACCTTTTCCCTGAAATGTGTAGAAAAAATACCACTCTATTTGTATTCCAAAATTTTCTGTGAAAAAACACAAAGTTTTGAGAGTATACTTATTTTTAATTTGTTCAGCACAACCATCAGAATAAATTAAAAAAAATTGTTTGCTCGAACTCGTCTTTCAAACACTGTAATATTTTTTTCACGAATGTGTAAACTGAGAATTTATTGGGTGCAATATGTCATCGCTATTAATTGCAAGCCAAGCACAGCATTTAAAAATTGTGACTTGATTATGGCTCCAGTGTGGACTTTGATTTTTATCTTGTTAACATTTTTAACAGTAATCTAAAATAAACCACAGTAGTTAAATTACAGTGTCTTACTCCTAAAATGGCACATCCATCAAGGATTGTACAACCCCAATGAAATTACTGCCCTTGTCACAGCTAGCACATTAACTGAATCCTAAAATTTTAATGAAAGACAGAGTTTTCATCATGATACTGGTTTCTGTCAATACATTTTAATTTTAAGCAATATGTACCTACTCGATAGGCCTGTAATATGCTTATTTATTTAGCATACTTAAAAAACTTTGCATTCATAGCTAAACATAGGTTAGACACACTTTTTGTCTAAGAAATATGTTTGTCATAGCACAGTGTCGCACATATACAATGTATTCTGGGTGTGACAGATTTGAGTTGATATTTATTTCCTTCTTGCATTAAGTTAAACATATATTTAACCATAAACCTTGATAAGCTTCATTATAATCTTACTTCTGGAAAATAAAAATAAATTCTTATACTTATTTAAGTTTAGAAGTAAACTTGACTTTACCTAATGTTACGGGTGTGACACTGAGATATGACCTCACCTCTATTAATCTGAAATTGACATATCTGAAAACAATATCTCTACGGATTTTGCAAGTTCAATCATGTATATTCACTTGACTGACTTTAAAACTGTGTACCCAAAAAAAGCGGGAAATGTCATTGTCACCAACAAAACAAAAAATCACAGCAAAACTAGTGCCTTGTACACCATAACCATAGCATTTCATGACACAGAAAAACAAAATAATTTTTAAAAGATCAGTAAAATATTGCCCTTTGCCTAACCAAAAATTAATATCCAAATTGTTTTTTATAAATTAAGAAATTACATACATGGGCTCACTTTTATACGGAATGGCTGTTAAATTGTTTTTGATTGAATGGATGATAAAAAAATTCTTATTATATTAATATGATATAGAAAAAACAAATAATCACCCTCCCAATTTTACTAAAAACTAGGCGTTTTTGGAGATATCTATTCCAAAACCACTTTTGAAGATCTAGTAAGTAAACCCTAATTTATATTGAAATTCCACGTTTGGGATTGAAAGTTACTAAAATTTAGCATTGTATAATGTTTTGTTTGATTTTTTAACTATAAACTTATCAAAAGCTTCCAATAATAATTCCTTATAGGTTATTTTTAAATTTATGTACACATTATTAAAAGCAGACTAAAAGAACTACAATTGTCATACCTATTTTTATTTCTGCCATTGTTGCAACATGAGTTTCCATTTTTCAAATTACGGGCTCCCTATTAAAACCAGAATGTAGTTCATTAAAATTGTGTAAAACACCTAATGGCCCTGCTATTTGGCTGAGTCATTAACTTAGGTTTAGAGTGGGAATCTACCTCTTTGTAAAAAGATCTGCAAGAGCACTTAGAGCCTAAAGTTAAGAAAAATAAAGTTGAGTGATTGAGAAATGATCCTTGCTGGTCATGCTTTGATTTGATATTTAAACTTAAGGCCCTAAAATAGGTAACTGAATTATTTTATTTGATTGGTACAAATTTCAATTTCAATTAATTTATATAATAGCCTAAATCTGGGACAAAATCAGACCGAGAGATTAGTCTTATTTCAAGGACTTTTCCCAAAATTTGGGACAAATGTTTGTCTTACCATAGATTCATTGTTGTCTTGTTAAGTCACATCTTGTCAACTTGTGAGTACTTAAGATTTTTAAGAGATGGATAGTCGTCTATATTCAAGAGAATAAATTGAGAGTTTTTGAGAAATGCTTAGACCTAGAAATATATTAGGGCATGAACAGACAGGAGAATGGGGAAGTTACATAGTTAAGAACCTTATGGTTTGTACGTATCCCTAAACATATCAAGGATAGTATAGGCATGCAGAATGAGAATGGGTGATAACAGGCATGTACACAACATTTTAGCTGGGAAACCTGTAGATACAAGATCCCTTGGTAGGCCGAGTCATTTAGGGGGTAAAATGAGGATGTATTTGAAGGAGATTGTGTGTTAGGTTCAGAATTGGATGGGGGTGTCTCAGGATAATGTTGAATGGCGAGCTTATGTTCTGGTAGCCATGATAAGGCCAGAGAGCTACTAGCTAGCTGTCTTGATTATAAACATGAAGTTGTGCTTTAAAACACTACTTTAGACTCATTACTTGTCAAATCATCTAATGTCATATGTCCTTAACCTTAGATTTCCTAGATAAGTTTTTTTCCTGTATAAGACCTATATATAAGTAACGCCTAATTTTTTTTTTACGATTTTTTGGTGCATAAATGGTCCCCTTTTCCCCATTTTGAGAAACATGTTTTCTGATTTCAGTAGTGCTCAGATTTGGGTTGTAAATACTTAAAATATTCGTAGATTTATTATTTATTAATCATTTTGGCGATTTTGGTGTCAAATTAAAGCTTATAGTACTTTAGAACACAATCCACACATTTTAGATGAATATTAGGGTATATATTTATGTATTTTCCCTTGTTTATTTTGTTAGTTAAATATTATTATTAAACACCTAAATTAATTTGTTTATGTACTACTGGTGAAATTATATAATATATGGAACTCAGCCACACAGGGGTGGAAAAGACTAGAGGGAGGGATATGGTGGAGGTAGAAAAGAATGTTTCTTTTTCTCTTAGGTATGAGACATTCTCTGTTATTATCCCAGACACAAACATCAACTACTTACCTTACACATCTTCGAAAGCTTCCACACCCCTCATGCTATCACCATCATCACCCAACTGTTTTCGCTGCAGCTGTTGTCTGACAAATCGTCCTCAAAGTTGGTGATAATACTCTTGAATACTTTATCAATACTTGGTCTGATTTCAATTACTCTTCTTAAATTTTCTTTGTGCCTGTGCATCGCACTAACCATTCCTCTTTCATCATAGAGTTAAATCTTTCCTCCACTAGGTTCATAACGGTGTTTACATTGACTGTAATGTTCTTTTTAGAAATATAGTTCTTTACCAGTGCCCATATCAATTCTCTGGGGTTGAGATCGGGTTGGTTATGGGGGTGGACGTAGAACAGGATGTCCATACTTTGCTAGTAGTGTGCATCTGTTACCAGCGAAACTAGAAGTGCCTAGGCAAAACTACTTCAAGCGATGGCCTGTTGGTAAAACTAGCACCAGCGATTGCATGTTGGTTAAACTAGATTTGCCTAGGCTGAACTAGTACAGCCTAGGTACTTTCATCATGAGGTAGATTTGCCTAGGTTGAATTCAATAAGCTTTATTTATTTGATAAGATTTTTCTTTTTGTAGTAGAGGGGGTTATTAAAGAGCCATTATAGTGTCTTAGAGTTGAACAGTTTTATTAAAAACTAAACACTTGAAATGTTAAACAATGAAAAATCAATGCTGAAAGAGAACAATATTTCGCAAAAAGCACTTAGTCCAGAGTCATTTATTGCTCAACGACAGACAATAACGTGTCATACAATTGGACAATTTTATTAAAAATTTACAGGGTGTCTATCATCCAGGAAAATCAGGGAAAACAGGAATTAGCCGGGAATTTGAAGTGATTTGGAAAAAAAGGTACTAAGTCGGGAATTTGGTAAATTACAATAAAAATCCGGGGCAATGTTGTTTTACACAAAATATGAAATATAACAATCAGTAAATAATAATGTTATTCAAACTGTAGTTTTTTTTGTTTGTAGCTATGTAAACTATTTTATAATTCATAGTAAACAATGTAAATACATATTTTAAATGTTTATTTAAATTTTAAAACTTATTATTATTCATAAAAAAAGATTAATAGAAAAATGACAGTGGAGGGGGGTATTTGGAAGGATGTGACATACTTTTGAGTCGGGGAATTTTAGGAAATGATCAGGGGAAATCTGGGAAAAATTTGGGAATTTCATTGGTCAGGTTGAGTATATACCATGACCAAGCACTTGAATTGCTAAAAAATAAATGAAAAATTAATGCTGAAAGAGAACAATATTTAGTAAAAAAAGCATTTAGTCCAGTCATTTATTGCTACTCGACATACTTAAGTGGCATTTTGAGTTGCATACAATTGCATTTCTTTTTTAAATACATTTCTTCAAAGAACAATTTTTGTTGCAACTACAACAAAAAAAACCCTGCCCCATACCAACTGAATCCTTATTTGCTGCAGACCTCAAAGATATGCTGTCTGGTGGTATCTCCTCTTCAGATACAAATTTCTGTGCATAAGAATCAAATTCTGATCTTAAAACAAAATTAACATTATCATTAGTAACATAACATTAGTAGGCCTATTTACTATAATAATCTAAGTTAATCCAAGAAATATTCCAGCTATGAAAATCACAATATATTACCTGCAATACAGTTTGTTCCGATCTTGTACAGTCCAGATTAATTTCCATCAAGAACCAATCCAATTTCATTTCGAAGATTTGCTTTGGCTTTGTCAACATCAGGAATTGGGATGATTATGTTGTCCCCAACTTCAGCTTTTGTATCGTTCTACATGTAAACCAAATTCATTGAGCCTGACCTTTATTCCTCTTATCCATTGATGTGGGTAAAATGTGATCAAATTATCAGGGTTTTCTTACTGCCATAGTAAAACAGCCAGACATTACATTTTGAAATGTTACATTAGCTACCTGTATTGTCTCCCATGAACTGTTTAGTTGTCGGCCAAGTGTTTAAGTACTTTGCTGGTCTAATAAAAGAAAAAATATCTGATTAGTTTGATGATAATCAATATCCTTGAACTATTATTCATTTCTAAAAGAATATTATGAATAAACATTTTATTTTTCTACTGCTCACAATGCCCCTTTCATCATCTTGGCGGCAATGTTTCATCCTGTAAAAGTTGTTTGTTCTAATGTTGTCAGCAGGTGAGGCTTGCAGCATTGGGTCAAGATGGGAAAGTTGCTCTCCAAGATCTTCGGCAACAAGGAGATGAGAATTCTCATGCTTGGTCTGGATGCCGCTGGAAAAACAAGTATCCTTTACCCTTTTGGCATGCTACGCAAGCTCGGGGAGGGTGTGTTTTTCAAATAGTACGCTCCGATTTTCAATCTTGCCTCAGTGTATGATACCTAATAATTTTTCACTCTCATAAATTTTAATGACATTCCATACTATAATCCAGTATTGTAAAACCACTAATAACGCAGGTGCATTTCATGAGGAAACACTAAGGGTAATTTTTCTTAAAATGTTTAAAAATTATTTTTGTTTGTTTATTTGGGTTACATTAAGGTTATATTTAAGTAAAACAGTCTATTTTATTTTTACATATCCAATTTATTATAAGATGAGAAATTTATGTGACTGTGAAGAAAGTAATTTTGTCATAAGATGGGGCTATTTTGGCACCAATGATTTTTCTCTCCAAGAAGCCATAACACATCTTTGTATGGGCTACATAAACAACAGAGATTTCTTCTATCTGCAACTGAAAGTTTGTGTGTTCAGGTAGGATACCTTTAATTCTATTAACTTTATTAATAAAGTCTGTATCTTTGTCACACTTGTAACAAAAAATAGGTTAAAGTTTTCTAAAAAAAAGAATCCTATCCTTTAAACTCCATTTATATTCTGTGGGAGAAAGGTTATGTATGAGGTTATCATTCTAATGGTTAAGTTATAAAAAATATTAATATTTGTAATTAATAAACATAAATCAATTTGTAACACACCCGTAACATAGTTCTACATGAGGTAGGCTAAGCTATAAACAATGAAATAAGCCTGCAATGTGAAGTCTGTTTTGGACATAACACCACTCAATTTATATTTTGACAATACTTTCCTATACTTTAAAACACTTTGGTATAAACATGATTAACTAACATTGAGAGTTCGTATTTCAGATGGAATCTTCAAGAGACCGTTTGGTAAAGTGGAGGGAACAAGGGAAGGAGGATCCAGAAAAATGGGCTCTGTATTTACTGAAAGAGAGAGAATGAGATAAAAAAAGAAGAAAGAATTGGCTGTAAGTAAAAGGAAGTTGAAGTTGAAAAGGTTAAAGGATACAGAAAGGCAAAGGAAATGCCGAGAAAAGAAGGAACAGAAGAAAAAGGTCAGCCTGACACCTTCACCACTTGGATCATACAGCTGCCTTCAGACTCTAGGGAAAGCAGTGTGTAGGGTTAAGAAAGTTTTACCGAAGAGCCCATCAATAAAAAGTGTAAAGTTCTGTTTATTAAGCCACATAGTATATTGTCATTATTACCTCTGTGTACTAGAATTTTTGAACTAGGCCTATAGTATATAATTTTTCTTAGTGCTTCATATTTAATGTTATAAAATTTGTTAACTAATAAAGGTATATTGTATTCCTAGACTTAGGCTTGTGTATGATTCACACGGTTCATAACGCTTTCCAGAAAGGCCTAGTTAAGAATTTGGACTGGATATCAGCGATTTGGTCATTGAAATAAATCTTTACTACTATTATTTCAAAAACTGGCCCTCCAAATGGGAGGACTTTTCCCAAATTGAATCAAAATTGTCATTGCCTCAACATAAGTTCATGAAACTTGTAAATTCAAGATAGCTGACAATGACAGAAACATGCAAAGGAGTGCTAGAACAATGGGATGCTTTGATTGAATAATTCATGAAGCTCATCTATCAAAAGGAGTCAAAGGAAATATTATCCCACAAATACCAGTCTCTAACCAAGTTTCTCAAAGATCCTATGATAGACTAAGATAAGTTTTGTAATGTTTAGCTCAAAGGTTTTTACATATATCACAGGCACACTACAGAAAAACAAGCCTCTTGTACATGTTGTTCACTTTAAATTAGTGAGATTGGCCAAAACTATTCTTCGCTTTGCTAAGAAGGATGTTGTTTCTTTATCTGAGAACCTTCATGAAAATATTATATATAAAAATAACAATTTTTTACCACTTTCACAAGCTGGATGTAGCCAGGAGACTGATGAAATTGGGAAAAAATTTGACAGGCAAGAAAACACTGTTTTTCAAGAAGGGCATTCAAGATGACTCCAGTGCCACCAACTAAAATATTGTCATTACCATTCCTATCTCTCAAGATATTTTGAAGTACCTGACTTTTTTTTTCATCCTGGCAATATTAAGTAAACGAACAGTGGATGAACATTACCAATCATTGTTGATCCTGAGATACAGCTTGATGAATGGAAATTGTTGTATATTCTCCACCAGAGTCCGACTGCTGTAGTAGAGGATAAAATTGATATTTTCCCATTATAAGAATACCATTTTGACATTTATAGTCAGTTACAGCCAATGCTTCAACTTTGACTCAACCAGACTTATTTGGTTTGAGAAAATAAAAATATTGTTGCAAATAATATCTTTACCAATATAAAGAAGTATAAATTACACATATCTCAGCCCTCCATATTTTATTATTTTAACTATCCCTGTGTGTGTGTGTGTGTGTGTGTGTGTGTGTGTGTGTGTGTGTGTGTGTGTGTGT